>JAPKLX010000062.1:1584484-1684712 GCA_026898415.1 Leonotis leonurus
GACTAATCCATGGAAATACCTCGAGCATCCAGACGTACAGTGCCCATTGTTCCCAACTTATTTTTAACTGTAGTACGTGGCGTCGTTGAGTCCAGACCCACTGTCCGATAAAGGGATTCAGTATTGGGCACGAGAAATTTTTCCAGCCAATATACTTACAGTTTATTAAATAAACTAGTTCGCAAGAGTACGAATTCGTTGTATAAAGGTAAGTTGATCCTAAGTCGTATTCTCAAGGAAGGCTAAACAGGGCTTTATCTATGTTGCAGAACAGAAAGCAATTAAAAGGAGGGTTTTGGATTTTATCTAGGCGAATTAAAATAAAGAATTTAAAATACGAATTACCTAGGCAAGAATTAAGAAAGCAATTAAATCCTAAATCTAAGAACGAAGAATTAAAGAAACTGAATTTAAACATGCTTTGAATCGATTAATTAACATAATTGAAAAGGTTTGGATAAAGAATTGAGAATTAATCAAAAGCAGAACAAGAAGAAAATAATTCATAAAGCATTAAAGAAAGCAATAAAAGAACTTACGAATTGAAAAGAAAGAGAATGCATTAAAGTACTCCGGGTTTGAATCACGAACGAATCCACAACTTGAATTGAAAGGAACGAATAATGAAATAAAAACTAGACTAACAGTGTTTTCTCTCGTGGTCTAAACCCTAGACTAGAAAATAAAAACGTGAAGTAAAACTGGTAGAAGAGTGTCCCCCTGAAAATCACGCGGAGGAGGTTTAAATAGGAGAAGGAAATCGCGCCAGGGTAGCGCTCGCTAGGGGGTAGCGAGCGCTACCCCAAAGTTCTGCCTTGGGTGAGATGCGCATGGCCAGCGGTCGCTGGGGGGCTAGCGACCGCTGGCCCCCAGTTCTGCCCGCATCCCAGCGCTCGCTAGGGGGCTAGCGCTCGCTAGGGGGCTAGCGACCGCTAGCCCCCAGTTCTGTCTTCTCTTCATGGCGCTGCCCAGCGCTCGCTAGGGGCTAGCGACCGCTAGCCCCACGTTCTGACTTTTCCACGCCTTTTCTTCAACTTTTCGTCTCGTTTCTCTTCTCAAGCCTTGTTAACTTCTTTATATCGATCTTCACCTACAATGTAACATAAAAAGGACCCAAGCATCAACTTGATCGATAAATACTAATCCAAAACACGAGAGAAACGAGACCAAAAATGTATAAAACACCCATGACGGCCCGTACAGGTTGTACTTCACATTATTCGGGTTTATGTTGTTCAAATAATACCGCATCCAAAGAAAGGATATAGCCCCCCACGGGAATAGGCTGAACGCGGCTAGATTGTTTGCTAGCACCCACATCCACGAGTCGATCTTGACTGTCAAATCAACCCCACGCAAAAATAAGGCATCAAAGAGCACGTGGGCCGCCTTAAGGTATAAATCACCGTCAGGATCTTCAACCGAGAGGTTCGTGAAAGTCTTTAGTACAGCTCCTCCTGTCGCGGAGGATCTGCCGCAAAACACATTATAAAGCTCGACCTGCCCTAAGTCATATGTAGGGCGTGTGTCGAAATCTGAATGGCCAAAGCGAAGACCGCTAATCAAGCAGTATTCCTCTACACCGAAACGGTACCGACCTCCATTCACAACGAAGAATAAACCTTCATCATCATCCTCGTCAGGCTCCACCATTCGTGCCACCAAATACAAAAGCGCGCTGGTACACTTCTGTCCCGGTCTCCAGTCAACAAAATGACCGAAACATCCATCCATAAAACGCTGCAACAGAGGCTCACCTCCTACATGCCTTAATGTCTTGGAAATTGTTTCTAATATCAATTCCTTATAGTACGTGCTCGCTACTACAGACGAGTCCACAAGCTCAGGTCTCAAATACGGGATCTATTATTAATTATTCATAAAAATAAATCTATTAATAATTATCATTAATATATATAATTACAACGATGATGATATTAAACATGTTCAATTCAAATTGATTTGGTTTGGCGCACTTTGGATTTATAATTATCATTAATATATATAATTATAACTAAAACTCAAATCTCATAATTGGCGGGTTTGGTTTTGTTATGCCGATTTAGGTCGTGGCTTTTTCATTGGTTTTGTTGGTCACCTTCTTTTCATATTTTCTCTTATTTTATATTTCTGTGTCATGCAAGTCTTTCATACTATTTATTTCTTTTAATATTTCCTCTTATTTTATTAGTTTTGAGTTATATATGGAGTCTTTAATATCTCATGGAATGCATTTATAAATATATTTAAATATAATTTAACGAGCATTTTCTTTTATGGCATGCAATTGTGAAATATATTTAATGGTTAATATTACGTTTTATCGTTAAATATTTTAGGTATATCATACTATATATTAATAGAAAAATATATATTGATTAAATACTCTTTATTGTGTTTAAAATAAGAGATGTTGATAAAATATAAAGTAAATAAGAATAGGTTGAACCAGCAAATTAGAATCTGCAAGAAATTGAATCGAAGAATCCCATAGGTGATGCATGCTGACCGTAGACTTTGAGACATGCATAATTCGAGAATCCTAAATAAGGAAGTATATAGAGCTTATTAAGGGATTTTAAATAGGCTTACATAATTTCAATAATTATATAAAAAAGCCACGATCTACGTGGAGATTGATGGTAGGCTGAAACCTTGTTTGTAATAAATCGAGCAGGTAAGTTAGATGATCCAAGTAATTAGGTATTCTAAATAAAATTACAAACATTGTAGAACCTTTAATTATAATAAAAAAATATTATATATTAACTATTCTTATTTTTTTCCAAAAACCCGGACGCCATTTTGGAAAACCCGGTCGGTTTCTGTCAAGAACACAAACCGTCCGGGTTTTCAATTTTCTTCCATATTTTTACATTTTTTCATATAATAATCATATAAGTTTTAAAATTTAAAAATTTTATTATGTTTTTCACCATATAAGTTATAATTATTCTTCTAATTTTTGCACACATCTAATTTGTTAAATCTTTTAATTTTGCACACATCACTTAATCTTACAATCTACTACACTATTTCACAATTTCAATTAAATAATTAAATAATGATGAAATAAACAAAATTTAATAAACAACTACTCAATTAGTCATCACTTAATCAAATCTACAATTACAATATTGGTTTGATATTATTTTCTTCTTTACAAAAATTGTAGAACCTATATTTATAAATAAAAAAATATATATATTAAATATTTTTATTTTTTGGCAAAAAACCCGGACGTGTTTTCTGAAAACCCGGACGCAACATATGAAAACCCGGTCGGTTTTGGTCGGGAACATGAACCGTCCGGGTTTTATGTTTTCTTCCATATTTTTAATTTTATTTTTACCAAATAACTATATTAAATTTAATTAACATTCATATGTTGAAATTTGAGGCAAATGCAGGGTTGCAGAGAGTTCTAATAATTATATCACATAATTATATATATTATATATCACAAAATAACTACATTACATTTATTTAACAACATGAGTAATCAAATGAAGACTAAACATATATTAACATGATAATCACATATAAACAAGTAAGATGAAAATCAACACTAAACATGTATTTAAAATCATTTAATCATAATCACATATAAATAACAATAAATACCTCTATTTATCAAATATAAATCATAAATAACATTTTTTTAAAAATACCTCATGTGCCATTGTTTTCCACGTGAAGTAAACAAAAAAACTCGTTGCTCTCCCGCTTCTCCGGCCTAAATAATTAAATCAAACTTAAGTTTTAAAACAAAAAATATGAAATTAATGTTTTTTACAATTATAAATAACAATTTTGCAAACCTCGTTGAATTTGAACAATTTTTCCGAAAAACTTCTCTATCGAACTTAATAACCCGACGAACAAAATCTGAAGACACAATGAATTTAAAAAATTAGGTCAGCATGGATTTAAATAAATCAAACTACTATAATTGGAAATTAATTTTAATTACCTGGAAAATGAAAAAAATCAAACTCCTCTTATTTTTGCAAAACCCGGCGAAACACACTGTCTCTCTCTATTTGCAAAACACGGCAGAATTGTTCACCCAACTCTCACTCTCTCTTTTAAATACACACATTATCTCTCTTTTCCACATAAAACTCAGTGCATTTTGACTTACTTTCCTTTCTTTTATTCTTCAAACACTCACATGCAGTGACACCTTGCACCGGCTGACACGGAGGAGTGCACCTGCTGCACCTGGGCTGACGTGGGGGACCCACAAGCTGACACAATGCATTAATGTTCATTTGACCGAGATATATCATATATGTTTTCCTCACATGCGAGAGAGAGAGATAGGATAGGATAGGGCATCTTACTTTATAGGTTTCATAGGGTGACAACCCTATTGTGTCTCACATGCAAGAGAGAGAGAGGCGTGTTTTTTTTTTTTTTTTTCACAATTTTCGCAGTCAATTGTATGAATACTAATTGTCGAGAGAGGTGTGTTAGGAGGGTGGGGTTTAAGGGTATTTGAGTCATTTTGGGCATTTTTAGGGTGTATTTTACATAGTGGGCATTTTGAGGATAAATGTTACACAATAGGGCATTTTTCACCATTCACCCTAGCTTTATATATTGACATTGTCATTAATTTGTTGTTTTGTCGGATTTGTTATTAAATGTTGATTAAGTTTCCTTTCGTAGCTCGACTTTTGTTCAAGGCTTCAAGTTTATGACTTTTCTATTGTGTTTTTTCTTACGCCAATGTCCTTAGCTAAAATATTTAAACTACTATATATACATCATATTTCAATTATATTATGATTTTGGTGATTCTAATAAGAATATATTTACTACATATATTATACGACATGACGTGGAACAAAATATTTAAAGAAACTCGTAACATAAAGAAAATAAAAGAAATATAAAAAAGTGGACAAAAAGTATTAAATTGAAATTTGTGAACTTTTCTGAAACTTAAATTGCTAAAATTTAATTTGATTTGATGATGCATGGGGTATGCTCCTATATTTCTTTATAGAAAAAATAATTATATGAGTTGTCAATGAAAAAATAAAAGGATAATTTCGTAATATAATCATAAGAATGGAATTAAGAAATGAATAGTCATTCTATTTCCTTCAAATTTCCTATACATACCAAACAAAGAAATTCATTATAATTTTTCATTCCATTTCTCCCTTCATTCCGTTCAATCTTTATTTCATTCCATCATATCAATTACCTCATAATAAATAACGTTGAACATGGGACGTTATGTTAATTCCACGATTTAGGCTCCATTTGGTATCTTAGTTGTGTTTTGGTTTGTTAAGTTAAAAATTAACTCATCCCAGTCGGAAAGGCATGTCAAGTTAAGTAAAAATGTTGTTTGGTACGTAAATTATATATGTTTGGTAACTTAATTCTTGTGTTTGGTAGAATGGAAATAAAAGTTACTTCCTCCATCCCACTTAATTAGACTCATTTTCCTTTTTTGGTTGTCCCATTAAATTAGACATATTTCCTTATTTAGCAAATTTTAAAGTACAAACTATCTCCCTCAAAAGTTATTATAACTAAACATTAGTCTGCATGCTAAAAGCAAATGAGTCTAATTAAGTGGGACGAAAGAAATATTAAATAAAAGTATATTTCTATTTTAATGTGAAAGTACCCAAAATAACATTGATAAGGGCATAGAGGTAATTTACATAGTAGAAAATTTAAGGAACCCGTCTCGTTAAAAATAAACGGGTAATTTTAAATATAGCCCACAAATCTCTGTCCATAGCCCCTAATTTAAAAAATGATAAAATTAATAAAAATCTACTATTGTACCCTCATAACTCTCAATATTAATTAAAAATATAAAATTATGATCACATCCATCAATTTTAAGTTAGGAAACTATAAATATTAATCATAGCTCCTCTAATAAAGAATACACATCTATAAACAATGAACTACATCTATAATTAAAAAAGATATTCCCTCGGTCTCATGAAAGTGATCCTATTTTTTTTCTAATAAGTGTTTTATGAAAAAAAAGAGGACCACTTTCGTCAGACGGAGGAAGTACAAAGTAAAAACAAAAATCAAGAAAAAGTACCAAAAAAAAACAATGGTGAATGACAAAAACAACATTAAAACATGAAAGAAGAACTAAAATAGTAAAGAAGAAGCAGCAGGAAAAAAAGAAACAATTTCTTTTAATTAATTTTTACAACCAGATGTGTTCTACTTCTAACCTCTTTGTTTTCATTTGTTTATTTTTCTTTCTTGTTTGTTTAATTTACGGAATTTTTTGTTATTAAAATAAGAAATTTCATTACTAAAAGTGTTAGTAACAAATTTATAATAAATTTATTTTTATTAATATCGATGGTTGCTAAAAAAATTTAGCAACGGAATTGTAACAAAATTATCATTTCTAAAATGATTTATTTAATTTTAATAACGGAATTGTAACAAAAAATTATGTTACTAAATCTTAATAACGGATTATTTCATTACTAATTTCGTTATTGAAAATTGAACAACAATTTCATAAGAATGTTTTTTTCAACGGGCTACATTTTATTTAGGGGCTTTCCAGTTAGCTAGTAAAGGATACCGAACATAAAGAAATGATGGGTTAGATTTCCTAACTAACGTTTCCAATGCTACCGAATGGAGCCTTTAAGTTATAATTGGAGGAATTGGATATAAAGTTACTGGAGGAGGTTCATACAGATTTAACGACTAGTAACGTGCCACGTTGGCATTCTTCTCTCACCACTAACTCGTCACTCCAACATTTCCAAACAACCGCTGGCGGTGGCGAGCGAAATAATTCGGGATGCAATCCGCCACGCTCACATTGTGTACCGCCGTTTCTCCGCCATTGAGAACCGTTAATTCTAGAGCTCCTCGTTTGATTTCTCATGTCACTTTTCATGGCGATGACCAGAAGAAACAACACAGCTTGTGTATTCATGGTAGATATGCGCGGCGGCGTTTGCATTTGCACCAAAAGTTCATTTCTACCAAAACTGCCGCCGCTGGTGGTGGCGGAGGTTCAATGTCGGAGTTGAACGAATATTTCAAGAAAATAGTGCAGATTATTCTATGGATAGCTGAAGCTGTTTATATCGTTTGGCTCTTCTTACTCCCCTACGCTCCTGTAAGGATTGCTTTTCCTTCTTCTTAGTTTCCTTTTTTCTAGTTTTAATGGTTCCAAAGCTAGTTTCACACTGGTTACATATGTCTATATGTATTGAATTATCAATGCTTTACCTATTGCGCTGCTAAACTTTGTTGTTGTTGTCAGAACTTTGAATTAATATGCTATGGGAACTTTTAGATACCATCTTTGTTATTCATTTAGATTCGATTGAGTGCTATGGCAGCTCTGTTATGGATCCATTCTTTTGAATTCTCCTTTATGGTTTATCGTAAACTTTCATTAAGGTTTAATCAGATAGTGATTGCAGCCGTTGCCCTTCACTACTGGCTTATTTGTTTGATATTTTGTTGCACACCATGTAGGGGGATCCTGTCTGGGCCATCAGTTCAGACTCAATCAATTCTTTGATAGGCCTTTCTCTCAATTTCTTCTTCATTCTACCTCTCACAAACTATGGTAGTTATTGTTTTCAGTTGCATCTTCAAATTTGCTGCTACATGACTGTGATATAAATTTGTTGCTTTTCTATGTCCCTATTGCAAGTATCTCGATCATATGTGTGGTTGTATTTTGGCAGAGTAGTCGGTATTCATCTCACTGAGGCACCAGTTTTACATCCAGTAAGTTTTATTCATATAGCAATCTTTTAGAGCTTCATTCTGTATAAAACTTCAGTTTTAGACTGATTCAGAAATTCTTACCCTATTTTACTTAGATATCTGAAGGATTATTCAACTTTGTTATTGCGTGGACTTTGATGTTTGCTCCTTTGCTGTACACTGATAAACTGAGAGCCAGATTCAAAGGATCAATTGATGTACTATGGGGATTTCAGATGTTCCTCACGAACAGTATGCTCTCAACACATTCCGTGCTTGTTAGTATTTGAATTCTATAACTGCTTACTTTCAGCTCCTACTTTTCCTACCCTCAGTTTAAACATTATCAATTAATTCTAATATAGCTTGTTTGGTCATCAGAATTATGTCTAATCGCTACTTTTCTTTTCTGACTTCTGAGCTTGAAGCTTATGCTTTCATACTGATACTGTTACCCTTTACATGCTCATCTCGTTTCAGATTCTGTAGTTTTAATGATTGGGAATTGGTCTTCAATTGTGAATTTCTATTGTCTGCAGCATTCTTAATCCCTTACATGGCCATACGTCTGAATGAGGATGAGGAGGAATACATTCCGAGAGAGACCTCCCAGCTCGGTTCACTCATGATCAATGGAGCACCCGTTGTTGGACTCACTGGCGGGCTCGTGTGTCTGCTGTCAATATTCTGGGCCTTGTATGGTCGTGGAGATGGGGATTTTGGTGCTTTACACGAAAGATGGGAGTTTTTGCTAAATTATCTAGGATCTGAAAGGTTCGCGTACGCCTTCATTTGGGATATCTGCTTGTACGTAGTTTTCCAGCCATGGTTGATAGGGGACAACCTTAAAAACATTCAAGAAGACAAAACCCCTTTAGTTAGTTTTCTCAGATTCGTCCCGGTAGTTGGCCTAGCCGCATACTGTTTCTGTTTAGACACAGACAAAGAGGAATAGCCTAATTACTACAAGATTATCTATGGTACTCTCTTTTCTTGGAAATACTCTGCATTTGTTACAAATGCTTTAATCATTTTACAGATTCTTGCTTAGCTCTTGAAGATGTGTTTGTTTCTGGTAAAGCCAGTGATGAAAAAAGGGCCTTTTATTTTCTATTGAACAGCAGAAATATCAAAAGTACAAGTGAAAAGTTTCCACAGCATAAAGGGAAATGAGGATGAAATCAAGACAAATTGGCCAGAGATTGATGATGCCGGTGGCTGGATTGAGGAGAATGGTCATCTTCTTCTGAGAGATCCTTGGCTTGCTCTCTAGAGTTGCCTTGAGGTCTTCCCATGCATCTTTTCTTGGCCAGAAGATGTAGGGGCTCAGGGGTATGGTGCCGTGGCCCGGTATCTTCCGATCCAGCCTGAGCCCGATGCTCTTCTCCATCCATATGAACTTCAACACGACACGCGGCTTCGTCACGGACTTGACAGCCACTGCAGCCAACTGGAATACCGGAAACATTTAGCTCGGATATATAAATATAGAAAATTATATATGCTTACTTTCTCAAATACTCAAATCATACTATTATGAATTGAACTTCACTCGGGGGCATGATGTGATGGATTATAGGTCTCATACTAATATAGATTAGTGAGTAACCTTTTGTGGATAATAATAGGTGAAATAAAGCAATGGGCATGAAGCTTTTTGATGCAGGGGATGAGAGTAAAGACATTGGTAATTAATAAGGTAGAGAAAAGTGATTGAACTTGAGGTTCTGAGGTCTCGGAGGGTGGTTTCCACCGGAGCTACTTCAGTGATAGCGGCGGCGCGTGTAGTTCTTGATTTGTTAAAGTGCCCTTTATGCTTGGTTCAATTGACATTGTTAACATCTGTTCTTTTTGCTATCTGAATTCTTTTGAATAGAGAGTGTGTGTGTGTGTGTTCATTGTATTAATGGTGAATTGGTGATGATGGGATAAGATAATGAATGAAACTGAAACTTAGAAGGATATCAATGTGGCCAATGTCTTTGGTGAGCTAATTATTTTTTGTTTATTTGGTTCGAATTAAATTTTTTTGAGTTGAAAACTTATAACTCTAAACCTAAATCTTCAATTTTCGCCTAATTTATCGTTGTCAAGACTTGAATAGTATAACATAGGAAGTTATTGTATCCATACTGAATCAAAATTAGGATTCCTAACTTAATTACTCCAAAATGTATCATTCGTTTCCTTGTTTTTTCTTCAAATTTAAATATGAATATCTTCAAATTGAAAAATGTAATGAAAATATAACAAAAAATGTGTCATAATTATTTTTATTAAGTGATTGATTATCTAATAGTATCATATATAAAGTTTTTGCATATAAAATCAAATATATTTCAAAAAAGAATATATATATTTTTCATTCAGTTAATTGAGTTAGTTCACTCGATTTTTAAACTAACCTTATTGGATTTGTGTTGTCTTTAGTCAAATCTATTTGGGGATATAAAGTTTTAACTTTAAACCTTTTTTATTTCAAATTAATTTTGAATATGTGCTTTCCAACTAAGACTAGAATAAAAGTAAAGGCAGTGTGCCTTGGGAAATTTAGATGCATACACATTTTATGATTGAAAATGTGTTAATTATGTATTAATTCCCCGTGTATCACACAAGTACCACATACTAGTTTGCAATAAAACTAGCCATTTGATTGGTGGTTCAATAAATGTATCAGCTTTTCAATATTACCCTTTTGTTTTTCACTTTTCTTTTTCTATGGATATATGAAGTATGTATTGCAATGGGTCCATCAAAAAAGTAAGAATTAGTTTATGATTTTAGATGATGAAAAAGAAAAAAGAAGATTAGTTTTTAAAAGATGATGTGGCAGGTACAAAATTAAAAAGCTGAATCATGATTGTGGACACCCTAAGAACTTCTTAGAATCTGAATATCCAACCAACAAAATCTAAAAGTTAGGCTTAAAAAAAAAGCAGGTAATATGCAATTTAATCTTCCTAATTTAATTAATTTTTTGAAACTTCTTAAAGCTTTTTGAAAAGAGACGATAAGTTTCAAATTTTGAACGATATTAATTCTCAGTCAACGAAACTTGTTGAGACAAATAAACATGTGACTTATCCTCTCATATTTTTGCTCATCAAGTTAGTCTTGATTATTCCGGTTGCTAATGTGAGTGTTGAGAGAGTATTTTTTGGAATGACTTATGTCAAAAACAAGTTGCAAAATGGCATGAGTGATTAATTTTTAAATGATTGTTTGGTAACTTTTATCGAGAAGGATTTGTTTTTGTAAGGTGGACCGATCTGAATCAAAAAAAATCTCATGATCGATCTTGGATCGGTCCAAACTTTGAGCTTTAAATTCGATCTGACTCGAACTAAAAAAAATATAATTCATAATTTCACATTTCGCATAAAAACTATTTTTTTTCAATATTCAACAACAATTTTCAAAAACAAAACACATAATTGATCATGTTTTTGATTTCAAATAATTTCAATCCACAACAAAAAAACATAAATTAAAATTAATCTATAACATGATAATCCATTAAACCACAAGTTCATAACTAAAAACAAATATAAAATATAAATGTAAAAAGATTTGAGTGGGAGCCGGGAGGTATGATTTGGAAAGAAAATGAATACAAAAATGTATATAAAAAAACAATATATACTCACTTCTTATTAGAAAAAAATAAAAATATATATTTTATCTATTTATGAATCAAGTTAGACCCATCAAATTTGATCGGGTATTTGACCCAAACTAACTCGATACTTCACCAATTTAAAAAAATGATATAATTTTAATCTTACTATTTATTTCATATTTCGACTAAAATTATTAGAATTTTTTAGTTAAAATATAACTAAATCAAATCATTTCGCTATAGGAGTCGATTTTAATCTGATCTAAATCAACCGATCCGGGTGGAGTTTGAAGTAGTTTATTTCAATTATAAATTATGTGAAAGACCGGATATGTATTTCCGGAGCATTTTTGTTCTTGTTTGTATTTTACATGAAAAACATCGGTCTGAAAACTCGAATTGAAAAAACTCTCTCTCTCAACCCTTTTCTCGCCAAAAGCGTCTTTGAATCTGAGAGGAAGCCGGCGGAATTTATTGCTCCAGGTAAATCTCCTCTCTTCTGTCCATTTCTGTGTTTTCTATCTACACTTTAGTTCTATGCATCAATCAAGCTCTCTCATTTTTCTGTTTATCTAATTCGGCTATGGGGTTTACTTCAAACCCCAGATCTTGGGTTTCTGCCATTTGATTTTGATCTGCTTTTATTTCCATCTCACTTCGAAAATGAAGGAACAAATAGGGCTTTCCCAATTCAAATTGTGGGCAATTATAAGCTAACAATATTATTTCGCTTCCCACTTCTTTCTTTCTTTATTAGAATGACCTAAAGTCTAGCCCTTTTTCTTCCACTGACTACTTTTAGCGTCCGTAGTGATGGGAGCTCATTAAGACTCCAGTCTTGTACATTCTTCGTTTTTCTGAATTTTTGGTTTTCTAATTGTTTCGGATCAAGTTGCATCGGTTGATTGGAAATTGAAGTTTTCAGCAGTCTAATCTCCATGGCCAATCAGTGTGATTTCGTATTTGTATTTGGTTATGTTTGTCAATGTTCTATTTTCCCGTGTGACAATTTTTAGGCCTTAACCATGTGAAGTTGATGGGCTAATTTTTAAATTGTTTTAATGAAATTGTAGATTTTCATTCTATTTTGTGCCACGATGTCGATGGTGGATGAGCCACTTTATCCAATAGCAGTCCTGATAGATGAGTTAAAGAATGAAGACATTCAGCTGCGGTTGAATTCCATACGTAGACTATCCACCATTGCACGCGCACTTGGGGAGGATAGGACTAGAAAGGAGTTAATTCCATTTTTGAGCGAGAACAACGATGATGATGATGAGGTGCTGCTTGCTATGGCTGAAGAATTGGGTGTTTTCATTCCGTATGTTGGAGGAGAGGAATATGCTCACGTGTTGCTACCTCCTCTGGAAACACTTTGCACTGTGGAAGAGACCTGTGTGAGGGATAAAGCTGTGGAGTCGTTGTGTAGAATTGGATCCCAAATGAGGGAAAATGATTTGGTCGACTCATTTATGCCTCTTGTGAAGGTTTGATTTAGCTTGCTCTTATTTTTTCATTTCTCATGCTACTAGCAAACAGTATTTTACTAAGCTAGTGAGCCAGATATCAAATTTGCATTGTCGAAGAACTAGGCTTTAGAGTTTTGTAATTGTAACACTGTACACTTAACACAATACCAATGTTCTACTGCAGAGCACATGCTAATATGTTAATGAAATGAAAGATATCTAAAGTCCAGTCAGGATATTTTAAAATTCTTTTAGATTTTATTTTCCTGGAAGAGTTCCATGATTTTTTCTGAAGTCCCATTTGATGCGCTTGATATTTGCATGACTCTGAAGTCTGAACTATATTGATATGCGGATGCCGGTATTTAACTTCTTGGGATCTGGCTTTTGATGATATATCTGCCAGTGAGCTCTGTTCCTGTGAAAAGCTAGCTAGCTCTTTTATTTCTTTATTAAGTATGATCGTGATCCTTTCACTATTACAACCTCTACCCATTATATTAATTTCCTGAGTTATGCATTTATCTTGACTAAATTTGTATTATTTTAAATTATAGAGACTGGCAGCAGGCGAGTGGTTTACAGCCCGTGTCTCTGCTTGTGGCTTATTTCATATTGCATATCCAAGTGCCCCTGATATGCTAAAGACAGAATTAAGGTCTATATACAGCCAATTGTGTCAAGATGATATGCCTATGGTTAGAAGGGCGGCTGCAACAAATTTAGGGAAGTTTGCTGCCACGGTGGAAGCTGCTCATCTCAAGACTGATATCATGTCTATGTTTGAGGATCTTACACAGGATGGTAAATCGAATTCTGAGTATTTTCTTGTTAAAGGCTGAGTGTGAAAATCACTTGAATTTGTGAAGATACCATCAGAATATATCATATGCAAAGAAAGTGCTAGTAAAGTTCAGGGTTCAACGATTGAATAATTACTTCTGGTGGCTTTTTAATTAATTATTACTCCTTTCCTTAAAAGTATGCACGAATAGGGATGGCGCGGGTTTTAATGAAATGTGTTATGTTTATTGTGAGTGGAATAAGAGTCTCAGTTAAGAGTATTGTTTTAAATTAATTAAGCAATGTGATGTGAGTGGAAGAAAAGTAGATGTGTGCTCTCCATGTTCAGAAATGATTGTGCAAACTTTTTCTGGAAGGACCAAATAGGAAAGAAGTGCAAACTTTTAAGGGATGAAGGGAATATAATGTTTACACTGTTGGTCTAAAATAACACTATAAATTGGTGCCTTTATTGATGGGAAATTACATAGTAGTGGATACTGTTGGTGTACTGAAAATGACTATCTAAATTGTTTTTGTTAGATCAAGATTCTGTTCGCTTACTAGCTGTTGAGGGCTGCGCTGCTCTTGGAAAGTTATTGGAGCCTCAAGATTGTGTTGCCCATATTCTCCCTGTGATTGTCAACTTCTCACAGGTATAATAAAAACTGTTGTTTCTAGTTATGAATGCTAAACCAGCATTGTATTCATTTCTTTTATCTATTAGAGTTACTTTCTTAAAGGTCTGTTGGTATGTAGGTAATAAGCTATTGAAATGTATATATTCTTGGTAATGGTCTGTACGATTTAGATCTAACTGTGTAGCTGTAAGTGGCTACGGTCATCACTACTTGTTTAAATATGCTTTATTTTTTGGTAGCCTTGTGAGTTGGGTGAGCTTAAATCTACTATTTTATAGTGCTCGTATGAAAGACTGCTATATTGGTGTAACCAATCCTAAGTTTTCAACTGGAAATACATATTCTTCTGTCCAAGTTGATTATGTTGCTTCCTTCAGTGTTTGTAGTTTGTGCTATTCCTTTTTTCTTTTCCTTGAACCCTTTTGAATATTGGTTTGTTTCCCTTCAGGATAAATCATGGCGTGTTCGCTACATGGTTGCCAATCAATTGTATGAGCTTTGTGAGGCTGTAGGGCCTGAGCCTACTAGGTAAGTGTTCAAATTTGCCTCTAAATTCTGATGTTTCTGCACTTGTGATGTGTCTTTCTCTGAATTTGATTTGGTGCTCAATTAATTTTAGTTATTTATGGTCCAACTATTACTTTTCAGTCTTAAAAGCACTAGTTTTCACAAATGTCATTTTTTACATGTTTGAAGGATGGATTTAGTTCCTGCGTATGTGCGCCTATTGCGAGATAATGAAGCAGAAGTGCGAATAGCAGCTGCTGGCAAAGTTACAAAATTCTGTAGGATTCTTGATCCCGAACTCGCTATACAGCATATTCTTCCCTGCGTAAAGGTAACTTTCTCGGTGCAAAGTTTGACTTGGCTTTTTCACTGTTTGCTGAACTAACGTGGTTTTTCTTACCCGGACCATTGCTTTCAGGAATTGTCGTCTGATTCTTCGCAACATGTAAGGTCTGCTTTAGCTTCTGTCATTATGGGAATGGCTCCTGTACTGGGAAAGGTAAAATTTGCCAGTATTTATTAGTTCATTGCTTATAATTGCTCAACTAATCTTGTCTAGTACTATTTTCATGTGTTTATTTAATTTTCTTATGGATTAAGAACATGGGCTTGCTCGTCGATGTAGGATGCAACAATTGAGCAACTTCTCCCCATATTTCTATCCCTCCTGAAAGATGAATTCCCTGACGTTCGTCTCAATATCATTAGCAAGTTGGATCAAGTCAATCAGGTCTGTACTTCTCCCATTCGATTAAACTTCTTGTTTCACTTTTTTCATGATACACTTATTGTCCCTTCTTTCTGCTTGTGCAGGTTATAGGTATCGATTTGCTCTCCCAATCTTTATTACCAGCTATAGTCGAGCTTGCAGAGGATAGACATTGGAGAGTGAGGCTTGCCATCATAGAGTACATACCATTATTGGCTAGTCAATTGGGTGTTGGATTTTTTGATGAAAAGCTCGGTGCCCTTTGCATGCAATGGCTTCAGGACAAGGTTTGTGACTCTTGTTTCTTTCTCCCTACACCAATAACAATGTCTCAATTACTCTATTTCTCGCTTTAAAGCAGTTGCACTGTTTAAAAATATAATAAGCAAAGAAAAAGAAAATGATGTTGCAAGTTTGGGAATTGTCTGCAGGTTTATTCTATTCGAGATGCTGCTGCTAATAATTTGAAGCGTTTGGCGGAGGAATTCGGTCCTGAATGGGCAATGCAACATATAGTTCCTCAGGTTTGTGGATTGTTGCTGACGTCGATGCTTCTCGCATTTCCACGTAGTCTCTTTTTAATGATCTCATTTCTTGTGTCAATAGTGAAGAATACCTACTTCCTCTAGTTAAAGACAAACCACGAACATAAAATCATATAAATTCTACCCATATCGGGGGGAGGGGGGGTTTACTATGGATATGATTGGTTACACTATCCTCTTGGATTACTTAAATCCCATTCTTCTAGATGAGATACATATTAAGGAAATAGTTCCAAATAATAACACTAATTCTGGGCTTTGAGATATTCGATGTATGACTATAAATGAGCCAAGCCGAATACTATTAAGCTCTTTTAGAATATTAGTGCATTTGATCTAAAGCTTGAGCTCAACTCAAACTTTTGACATGTTGTTCGAGTTCGGCTCGACATCTAATTATCGAATTTGAACTCGGTTCAAGCTTAATCTTGAGTTACTTGATAATTTTATTCTCATTATGTTGACTCAATTGAAGGTTCGTGGACATGCTTGTGACAAATGAACTCGAACATATTTGCGAACTTAACGAGTTAGAACATCGTCTGTCTCGAGTTTGGCTCGACATCTAATTATCGAGTTTGAGCTCGGGTCAAGTTCGGTCTTGAGTTACTCAGTAATATTATTATCAAGCATTCAAGCTCAATCGAGCTTGACTCAATTGATCATATTAATGATTTTCGAGATTGTATAATTTTAAAAGATTAGTTATTTAAGCTTAAGGCTCTTATGTTGGCTCGTATGTATCGTCATTCAAGAATCTTTGTTACACCCCTCACAGGTATTGGATATGGTAACCAACCCACATTATTTGTACCGTATGACCGTGCTTCAGGCAATCTCTCTACTTGCTCCAGTCATGGGTTCCGACATAACATGTACTAAGCTATTGCCTGTGATTGTTAATGCGACCAAGGACAGGTAAACTCCCTCTCATTCATATTCATCATTGATGGCTTGTAGTTGCAGAAGAGTATCACAAATTTGGACTCCAGTAAATATACTGACATCATGTTGCAGGGTGCCCAACATCAAATTCAATGTGGCGAAGGTGTTGCAGTCGATGATCCCCATCGTTGATCAGTCCGTGAGTGTATACCTTATCTGTATTTGTGTTTATTTGCGCAATATGTCGAATTATGCTATAATTTTTCTCTGAAACATGTTGCTCGTTAGGTGGTCGAGAAGACGATTCGACCCAGTTTGGTAGAGCTCTCAGAGGACCCAGATGTTGATGTTCGTTTTTTCGCTAACCAAGCCCTCCAGTCAATCGATCATGTCATGACGTCGAACTAGAAACGTGATTCTTGTAGTATTTCATACATAGTCATTGTTTCTGTGATCCTAATTACATGCAAATCATTTGTATTTCTAATCTTGATCTTGTTATTTTTTTCCTTCAGCCGCAGTTGATAGTGTTTTATATATAAGGTAGTGTATTTTTCCCGTGTCTTAATTTTTAGGCCCTTTTGTACAATTAGTTTGTTTCTAATAGATTGATTTCTAATCACTTGCTAACACAGCTTATTAAACAGGATAAATTAGAACACTATGAGTAATTGTTGTGTGTGTGAGTGTTTTTTTTTTTCCTCTTAACATGAGATGAAATGGCACAAGATTTTTCACAGTGAAAACTAGTTTCCTTTACAAATTTTATGGGTTGACAAGGTATGAAACTCGCAATTCTTAAATATTTACACTGAAAAGTGAAAACTGATCTCCAAGACTCTTTCTTGTTTAGGCATGCCTGCCATTTGGGATTACAGAGTGTCTTGATGAGATTTGGACTCACCTCAGCTTATTATTGCATGAATATATGGTAGAAATTAGAGAGAGCTATTAAATACTCCACTGCTCTATAATGAATAATGTTTATATGTGGCTGTTATAGTTCATATTTGGTAGCTAAGGTATGACATGTAAAATTAAATTATCTTAGGAAATTAAGTGTTTGGTATCAAATATAATAAACATGTTGGTCCCTTATTAAATAATGGGTTGGTCCTAAAATCATTATTTTGGTGTATAACTTAATATATAGAAAATTGTGTGATAAAAGTCATCTAAGATTATTATTAAATACATATTTATCTTGTTTAATACTTCATCCGTTCCACTAAACTTGACATCTTTTTTTTCCGACACCGTTATTAAGGAGAATATATAAAGTAGTGTAAGAGTGATAAAGGTGGTAGGGTCCACATTTTTTTGAAGAAATAACTTTTTCTATTTTTGAAATGTGTCAAACTTAGTGGGACGTTCCAATAAGAAAAGTGTGTCAAACTTAGTGGGACGGAAGGAGTAATATGATATATCAATCACAAATAAAAATTATCATGATTTTAAACGTGTCTACCAAGCGATCTATAATATTATCTTATTCTCTTTAATCTTGACGGTCTAGATATATTTAATTATATGATGATATATCATGTATTGACGGCCAAACATGGACTTAGTTTACTGATACACTAGAATCTCCACCAAAGTCAGCTATACTGTTGCTCCAGTTTTCATACACAATCTAACATAGTATTATAAGGGTCCATTTGGTAGGAGAGGTGAGATATAGTGAGATGAGATTAAAATAATATTGGAGGATGAGATTTGAGGTGATAAAATTAATCTCATCTTTTATTTGGTAAGAAATTTCAACTATGAGATAAAAATAATATCTCATTTGGTTGGAAAGATTAAAATAATCTTTAGGAGCCTTTTTGTAGTACAAATACCATAATGTCCTTAAAGCTAATGTGGTTTCTACGTTTAATTATATCACCCATGTCTACTTTTTAACAACGGGTGGATATCATGCCGAATTTATAAGTGAGGTGTGCTGCCCAATGTAGATTGTGAAGGAGAGAGGTAAAGGGTATAATGGTATTTTGATGTTAATGCACTTTTTACTGTAGACATGAGATAAAAATAATACCTAGTGGTTGGAGGGATTATAATCCCTCCATATCCATAGCTACAGTGGCGGGCCGAGATTATAATCTCGGGCCGTCCAGAAAATCATTTTCCTACCAAATGCATGATATATAGGGATGGCAACGGGGCGGGTTTGGGGCGGGTTTCGCTATCCCATCCCCGTCCCCGTTTCATAAATTCATCCCCGTCCCCGCCCCGTTACCCGTTTAAATCGGGGCGGGGGCGGGGCGGGGATTCTCCGGCGGGGGAAGGATCCCCGTCGGGTACCCGCTAACATATTCAAAAAAATTATATAAACAGTAAGCATATGAATCCATTAATCCATTCATTAAATATAAAATTTTCAAAAACCATAAAATTTATCAAAGTACTCTGTAGGTTCTTCATAATCACATATATAAATGAAATGTCTAAACTTTTGAAACAAAAAACACCATCAAACTTCAAAGTCAACGTCCCTGTACGTGTATTTCTTCTTCTTGGAATTTGCAAAGTTTCATGAATATACAATTATATAAAGTAGTACTATCGGGGCGGGTATATGCAAACCCGGACCCGCCCCGAACCCGCTCGGGTATTAGTTTTCGTCCCCGTCCCCTCCCCCGCCCCCGAAATCTTTCACCCGTCCCCACCCCATTAGGGGCGGATACCCGCGGGGAAAGTTGCCATCCCTAATGATATAGTGAGATTAAGTTAGTACATCTCACTATATCATGCCTGCCAAATGGATCCTAATAATATATAATACATATACAACATCGAGTTAAAATCAGTAGTTTCTGTAGTTTGTAGTTTTAATAAATAATTCATCTTTATCTCTATTTTTTCATTTTCTTAGCATCATTAATTTTTGTAACATTTTATATATAAATTGATATTTGCTCTCTCATTTTGTTATTTCCTTTTAAACTTGTCGCATTAAAACTTTATAAAATAATAATTTAAACATTATTAATTAGATATAATACTTTACGTTTTACTTTTTACATTATAAGGTGTGAATTAAATTCATATAATTAATAAAATTAATCTATTATATAATTTTTGCTAAAATAATATTTTGATTGAAAAAATGGTCAGAGACTGACTGAGTAAACCCGAAAACCGTGACAGTCCGATTTTTGTGTACGGGCCTATCCCTACCCTACCTCATAAATTACATATAACCAGATAGATCGAGCCGGGTTGGCCCGACCCGCCAATACACATGATAAGGACTCGTCTCGTACTCACTCTTCACTTTCAAAATCATCAGCTCATTTGGAAAAAGAAAAATCAAACTTTAAATTAGGTTGAATTGAATGGGGGAAAAGGGTAATCAAAGCTGATAGAAAGGGAAGAAAATCCGTTACTCAAAAGCTGTGTATGTATGTATTCCGTTGCTTCGGATTAAAACCCCATACTACTTCATTTGAGAAATCAAAATAAATCCCATTTCCCTTCTGCTGCTGCTGCTGCTGTGGCGAGGGAAGAAGGAAGGAAGAAGAGAACACTACCCCCTTAATTTGGCCGACAATTAATTGTTTGGGGATTTTCTTCCAACACATGGTGGCGAAGCAGTTGATCGTCGCTGTTGAAGGCACGGCCGCCATTGGCCCCTTCTGGCCGACTATCGTCTCCGATTACTTGGACAAGATCATTAGGTAGGTCATTTTAGCTCTCTCTATGTGCGTCCAGTTTATTTTCTGTCGAGATTACTGCAACTATTCGCTTGCTTACTCACAAGATTTGATATCAAAATCGATTCAAGCATACTGCTGTTTTCTTATTTTCATTGGCTTATCTTCTAATCCCTTGCAGATGTTTTTGTGGGAACGAATCGATGGGCCAGGTACGCATAAATGACACGGTTCATCCTTTTACTCAAGTAAACTAAAAATGTTTCAAGGGATTTTCGCAGCAGATGTATTACTTACTCTTATGATTTTCAGAAGCCATCAGCCCCGCAAGTGGAGCTATCACTGGTCGTGTTCAATGCGCATGGACCATACAGCGGTCTGTAATTTGTGCTAAAACCCTTTGCATTCATGTTTAACATAATTGGGGAAAATTCCTACATTAGGATGCTTAATTTATTGGCTTGTTCTTTGATTTGGTACCTCTAGTTTCTAGGTTTTGTATTTTCTAAAGGTGGCTCTAGTAAGAAGTATACTGCTTGAGATGCATGCATTCTCCTTGCTTTACTGACTAGAGGTATTCTTTAAGGCCTTTTTGCTGCACGAATATGCCGCCAAATGGAGTGATGACTAGTGATACATATTCTGTTAGTTGAGTAGCTTTTTTTCCTTCAATTTTTTATATAGGGGCATGCAAAGCCTTTTTCTTTTATTTTCTTTCCATTGTAACAAATTTGCATGTAATTTTCTACTCTAGTTCCAGCATGTGTAGCTTATCCTCCCTTACCTTCTCTTACCATCATTTTTTGTCATTCAGCTTGCCTCGTACAACGGAGTGGCTGGACTAGAGACATGGACTTATTGTTTCACTGGCTCTCAGCCATACCATTTGCAGGTGGCGGTTTTAATGACGCTGCAATTGCTGAAGGGCTTGCTGAAGCTTTAATGGTATCAGGACGTGTTTTTATATAGAAGCATGTTTTCCATAAGTATTTTATAGAGTCATAATGGGGTATCTGCTGATGCTGGCACTGGTAATTAAGAAGATGGAGGTTATAGTGAGTTGTGTTTCTGTTCTGGGTATAAAATGCCATGTTAGACCATATTTTGTTTACAGAATTTCATCTAGAGCTACAAGTTGAATCTACTGTTCAGCATTATTCCTGAGGATAATGAATCTGCAGTTGAGGTTTATATGCCCATTATGATTAATTCCTTGTCCTTCTTTCAACATGTTTTGCAAAGATAATACGCCAATATCTGGCTATGGTCTTGTTAGCATTCCTAATGTGCATACTTCCATAAAGTTTTACTCTATCAGAATTGTTTTCTAGTTGTAGTGTCTTATACGGAAGTACAAAAGAGATTGCATTGTTAAGGTAAATCAATAGAGTGATACATTTTTTTCTCTCAAAAATATGATGAATTCATGATAATCACCCATATATCTTTAAGCATTCATATGATTTCTTTGGAAAAAGTTTACTAGAATCATTAAGGATATTTGGGATTGCAGAAAAATGGAAGGATGACCTCAAGAATATCGTAAATTTGTATTTTTTGTACGTTGCTGTGCTTTGTTGTAGTACGGTGTTTTACTATATTTTTGCTACATTCTCTAGATGTTTTCTTCCTCAATTGGAAACCAAAATCAAAATATGGAGTCACAGAGACACTGTATTCTGGTGGCTGCAAGCAACCCTTACCCATTGCCAACACCTGTATATCGACCGCAACCCCCTCAACATATAGAGCAGAGCGACAATATGGAAACAACAACAGATAATCGCCTGTCCGATGCAGAGGCATTAGCAAAATCATTTGCTCAGGTACCATGTAGAATTCCTTCTACTGCATAAATCTTGAGAATAAATACCATTTCTTATTACTAGGCATCTCACCAGCATTCATCTTGTGCAGTGTGCTATCTCTCTTTCTGTTATTTGTCCAAAGAAGCTACCCAAACTTAAAGCGATCTATAATGCGGTACATTTTCCTACTCCCTTAAAGCTCATGTTTATCATCCTACTGTGATTCTTACAAACTTTTCTGGTCCAATCATATCATGCTATCTGGTCCTAACTGCTATATTATGGTATAATTTCATGCCAAAGAGAGCCATGCCCCATTCTCTTAAACCTTTGGTTAGAGAAATAGCTGAACATCCACCCTTGTGTATTGTAACTGCGTAATTCTTCAGGACCCTTGAATAATTTCACAATCTTTTGAGGATATTTAAAATTTACATTACATCTTTCAGCAATCGATCTTCTTATACTCATTTACAAAGTAATTAAGTTATTTAACTGTAAATAGATGATGATAGTCCTGCATTAAACGCATTGCAAGTTCATTAAGATTGCTTGTGCTTTTCTTCTGGTTTGCTGAATTAACGACATTGTGTTTGTTTTGCTTTTGTAAATGACTTGATGGTTGTGCAATTTGCTCTTTCTGCTAGAATCCTTGGATAAATTTGTGATAAATCTTTTCAGCCCCACTGTATATCGGGGACTGGAAATATTCTTTGAATGGTAACTCATTAGATGACATTCGCAAACAAACATTTTATCATTTTATCTTTTGAAGAGCTGGTGCCTTTGCTGATTTAATAATCAATGCATTAATCAGGGAAAGAGCAATCCACGAGCCGGAGATCAGTCTACAGATAATGTTAAAAACCCTCACTTCCTTGTCCTCATCTCAGATAATTTTATGGAGGCTCGTTCTGCTTTAGGTAGGTCTGGAATATTGAGTTTACCATCAAATCAAAATCCTGTGAAGATGGATGTAACACCTGCGGGTCCTGCTCCTTCAATTTCTGGACCACCTCTGGCAGCTGTCCCATCAGGTGGCATTGCATTAACTTATTTGTTTGCCTAAATTTTTACAGTGCTTTGATTGTTTGCCTCTGGTAGTTATCATCATCTATTTATTTTTTCACTGATACGGTTGTGATATTGTTGAGGGTAGTAATGTTCTAGAGTTTAGGAGTTTGGACACAACACTATTGTCTTTTACTGGAAGCTCCGGACTGTATCCAACAGAAACACATGATAATGTTTCACTTTACGAAATGGAACTCAAGGTGTTCTTGTACATTTGGTGATTTTTAGAAATTAAGTTGATTTATTTCTCCTAGACATTGTGATAAGACCTTGTCTGATGCAAACTTAGGTGCTCTCAAAGGAGCTTTATGTTGAACTCACCTGTCAACACATGATAATACTAATTAGGATTGCCAATTGTCCCTCTAAATTAGACTAATGTCATATAGAAACTTGAGCCCCTCAAAGTTTGGCGATCCTAGACTAGATAGCCCTAGACTAGCTAGGCAACCTTTCCAAGTTGCCTGTCAAAAGAACACAAGAAGGCTTAGAGGGAGTTTGAGAGAATGCAAGAGAACTTGTTTTGCTTGAATGTTGGATGAGAGAATGCAAAAGAACTTGTATTGCTTGAATGTTGGATGATTACTAATGAATGGTCAAAGACCTATTTATACAAGTGGAAAAGGCTTCTAGATCATTCCCATGTTATAGGTCCTTCCTCTCTATCTAGGACCTAGCCTCGTCGAGTCGGGACGTGATGCATGAGCGGGGTGTCACACTAAGCTGTGAACGAGATCCTGATTATATGATGTCTAGAGTTTATCTAAGATGATTAGAGCACAGTAATTTACTCACTACTTTTGATTTGTGTAAGAGCTCTGTTATGATGTTTAGTTATAAGAAACAGTTTGATGCTTATAATCTACACTATTTTTTCAGCAAATGGATCTGTCATGAGTCGTCAGCAAATACCAGTGGGGAAAAACATCACTCCTGCAACTGTAAAAGTGGTAAGTTTTAGGTTAATTTTTCTAGACTTACTTAAAGAGCCCATATTGCCTCATATTTAGCATCCATTTCTAGGAACCCTCCACCGTGCCCTCAGCAGGAGGGCCGGGGCCAGTATTTCCACATATTTCGTCTGTCCCAAGGCCTGCTTCTCAAGCAGTTGCAAGCTTGCAAACTTCTTCACCAATATCATCTCAGGAGATGACTCCAAACAATGAAAATGCTCAAGATATGAAACCTCTTGTAAACAATATGACACCTTCTTTGCGTCCAGTTGGTGGTGCAGCAGCAAATGTCAGAATTTTGAATGATGTGGCTCAAGCACATCTAGCCCTAGCTGGAGGAACCTCTATTGGCCTTCCTTCTATGGGTGGTACACCTATGCTCTCAAATATGATATCCAGCGGAATGGCATCTTCAGTACCTCCTGCTCAAACTGTAATTTCATCGGGTCCATCGGGTGTCGCATCAATTGTCGGGTCGTTGCCAATACAAGCAACGGGCCAGTTACCTCCAAACTCGGGTTCTGCACCATTTACTTCAACAGCATCGACTGCACCTGGAAATTCTAGCCTTGGCATGTCACAACCTTTGACTAATCTCCAAGTAAGTGGTAGTATGGGTCAAACGCTCCCTGGTATGAGCCAAGGAAATATTCCCACCACACAAATGGTACAGACAGGAACTGTTATGAATCAAAATATGATGAATGGGCCCAGTACGACTGGTATGCCTTCTGGAAATGGCGGCATGATGCCCACTCCAGGAATGTCTCAACCGATGCAACCAGGAATGCAGCCTGTCGGGGTGAATGGCAATAGTTCTGTGGCAAATATGCCCATGAATCAGCAGTCGTCGAGTGCAATGCAGTCAGCACAATCAAAATATGTGAAAGTCTGGGAGGTAACTGATTTTATTTCAAAAGGGTAATTTGTTGGTGAATTGTAGATCTTGCATGTCTAAATCTTGCCAAATTTCTGCTTTGTCCATTGTCAATTAACCAATAGTTCTAGAGATAGCTTATCAAGATTAATCAACTAAGGAGTCGTTTGGTTTGATTGATAGGATTATTCACTTTAAATGTCTCCCTTCCTATCCATAATCCTTCGTTTCTTATCTCTCCTTATAAATTTCACCTCTTCTTATGCCCCTTAATCACTCATTTGAGTGATTAAGGGGCATAAGAAGGGGTGAAATTCCTAAGCAGCGCAATAAATGAAGGATTATGGATAGGAAGTGAGAGATTTAAATGTGACAATCCTATCAATCAGACCAAACGACTCCTAAAAATATGCAATTTTTTCTGCCTGACGAGAAATTATCTGAATGTTTTGCTCAAATTGGTAACATGCCATGTGTAAAAGAACTTATTGGTAAATGATTGACATGGGTCAATGAGTCCGGTTGCTATAATTTGATCATATTCAGCCTGAAAATATTATGATGGATGCAGGGAAACTTATCAGGACAGCGTCAAGGCCAGCCTGTTTTCATTACTAGACTGGAGGTAGGCCTTCTCACCACTGAAAATGTGAATCACGTTCTACTAATTAACCTATATGTACCTTCTCCATGCATATCGTTTTACCTATTCCTGTGCTTATAATCAGTTTTCTGTTGCCAGGGATACAGGAATGCCTCTGCTTCTGAGACGTAAGTCAAACCTCGTTTGATGCTTTACTTTGCTCCTTGCTTGCATTTTTATGCAGTGGACGAAGGGAGTATTTCTTAGGGCGGGACGAAGGGAGTATTTCTTATGTGTTTCTGTTTTTCCCTATTTGGACAACTGAACCTAATGATCCACATCTCACTTAGTATATTTACTTGTCGACATTACAGGCTAGCTGCAAACTGGCCTCCGACAATGCAGATAGTTCGCCTGATATCCCAAGACCATATGAATAACAAGTAATGTCCCCTCAGAAAATCTGCATTCCTTTCATCACATATGATATATAGGTTATACTCTGCATCCAGCAGTCCAATAATTATATGAGACTTCATTGATGTTTTTGCTAGGCAATATGTTGGAAAGGCGGATTTTCTAGTTTTTCGTGCCATGGATCAGCATGGATTCCTTGGCCAGCTTCAAGAAAAGAAACTTGTAAGTATCTTACTAACCATTTGTGAAACCTGCAGTTAGAAACATGCCATTACAGGACTTCTCAACTAATCAACTACCTTATTTGATCAAACTACGGTGTTATTTTTTTTGAATGTAATTCTCATATTTCTCAGTCGCATGGAACTCTTAGTGTGCAGTAATACAGTTACCATCCCAGACATTGCTGCTCTCAGTTTCCGACAAAGCATACCGCCTCATTGGAATGCTTTTCCCCGGGGTAACAAACATATTGCTCTATCTCCAATTCATTAGCAGTTTTTTTTTTTTTTTTTTTTTTTTTTGAAACAGTTCATTAGCAGTTGATTTCCATATATCTCTACTTGACTCTTGTATTGATTACACTTCAGGATATGGTCGTATTTAAGCCTCAAATACCCAATCCCCAGCAGCAACAGCAGCAATTACAAGCACAACAGCACCAACATCTTCAACTTCCACAGCAGCAGCAACAAATGCAGCAGCAACAGCAGCAACCAATCCAGCAAATGCAGCAGCAACAACCAGTCCAGCAAATGCAGCAACAGCAACAACCTGTCCAGCAAATGCAGCAACAGCAACAACTACAGCAAATGCAGCAGCAACAACCACTCCAGCAAATGCAGCAGCAACAACCCGTCCAGCAAATGCAGCAGCAGCAACCACTCCAGCAAATGCAGCAGCAGCAACCACTCCAGCAAATGCAGCAGCAGCAACCGGTCCAGCAAATGCAGCAGCAGCAGCAACAAATGCAGCCGCAGCAACCACTCCAGCAAATGCAGCAGCAGATGCAGCAGCAACAACCACAGCAGCAGCTTCCACAAATGCAGCAGCAGCAGCAGCGACCCTTGATGGGGCTTCAGCAACAGCCTCTTATGCAGCCACTTCAACAACAGCAGCAGCAGCAGCCGATGAGCCAGCTGCAACAACAAATCCCTCAAATGCAACAGCCACAGCAACAGATGGTTGGTACAGGTATGAATCAAGCATATATGCAAGGTCCTGGGCGATCTCAGTTACTTTCCCAAGGACAGGTGTCGTCGCAAGGAGCGCCTAACATGCCTGGAGGAAACTTCATGAGTTAAGGAGATTCCGTAGATGCTATTGTGACGGCTCAACATTCTATAGCTCTTCGTATAGCTTCCTTTCATCTGTTTATACAAAGAAAATTAACTTATTTGCCATGTTCTTTTTTACTTACAGCTGTTGATGCATTAACTGATAGTGTGAATGTGGGTTGAGGGTTTGTGTTTCATTTGTTGATCTTATAATGCCATCGGGATTTACCATCTTTTTTTATCAACGAATATAATTTCTTGTAGTATGTGCTAAACACATGGACCAGGGTTCTAAAATCTTTTATACATACATATCGATATTCAACTTTAATGCTTGTATCATACTCGTAGAAAAGTGAGTGAATACAAAAAATCAAAATAATAATGAAAAGAATAGTAACGTGTCAATGTCAATCTATCACGCTTTTGCTGTTTTATGAGAAGCAGCAGCAGGAGGACAAGTATAATAATTTGCACCCCACCTAAACTTTTTAATGCTCCCATTCACTTCTCTTGCATAATTCTCCAAGATTAATTCTGGACAATAGTAGTTATAAATACCACAAAAAATAATTTTAATAACAAACGACATGTACTGAAAAACAAAGTAAACTCTTACAAGTTTTCAAAGAGTGGCGAGTCATCAATTATTTGACTAATTAACAATGATCACATGCATCAACTTATTTGGAACAATGATAAGAGCAAACCATAAAAAAGTTAGACATAATCATGCATACTTCACCTTCTTAAACTCATTTGGTCCACCATTGCCATTTTGCCCTCCCACGTCAATCAAACCAAACCAAACTAAAAACATCGAAAAAGAGACATCATTATAAAAGAAAAATGAAACCCCATAACTTTAGTGTGCATAAATTAATAAAATTGGGCATAAAAAGTTGGACTCAACATAAATGACGTAAAATAAATCTTGACAAGAGACTGAAATATGATAAAGTTAGGACGTCTCTCTACTTAAAGATACAATTCTGTTTTTCGAGATATGATGTACTTACAAAATTGCTTAATTGATCTATAATATACAGTATTGCTTTGTTATGAATAATTGTTATTGTTTTCCCATAAAAAATGGGGGCACGCCACTTTGTGCCCCTTTAGAACAAAATCGTTAATTTTGATGTTACACATACCATTTGTACCTAATCAAATAAATTAGTATGAAAACTTGTAGTTCAGTGGATACATACTATTTACTGCATACATCTAGTAAGCATGTGTTAAGTAGTGCAGAAGCAAGTGCAGTAAGCGAATTTAGGTGATTAAAAAGAGCAGAAAATTTAGATTAGATGTAATTATTTAAATAACAAAGTAAATAGGTAGTAAGAAAAAGCAGAAAAGATAAAGATAAAGCAGCCATGTGGTGTCGTGACAATAGAAAAATGGTGTAATTTAGAAGTGCAATGTTTGGTTTAAAGCCGCATATAAACCCTACTACCACAACCACCATCTCTCTCTCACAGATCACGTCATATAGTAATAAATCACACACTAGTTACTAGCTGTTCATTGCAAGGATAATGAGCTTGTGTCGACTCTCTTTTCATGACACCACACTAATTACAAATTTGGGAACTCATCCAAAACAACACAACTGCATGCATTCATTCATTCATTCCAATGAAATCTAATTTCACAAAATGGATTGGAGGGAGGAGGAGTAATAATATAATATGATAAGATATCCTTTCCTATTCTCACATTCAAAAAGCTTCTCCCAACAGACTCTCTCTCTCTCTCTCTCTACGAGCATGTAATGTAGGGATATAAATATATAGATTCGGAATCCCCCTTTCACTTACTCCGTCTCACTCTCAGCCTCAGCAATGGACAAATTCCCCATTTTCTTTTTCGTTTTTTCCTCCGTTTTGGCCGTCTCAACCACCTCCAGAATTCTCCCAAATTCAAACTCTCTCCATGTTTCTGCAATTATTTCCAAAACGCAGAATTTGTTCTCCTTGAATTCCACCAGCACTGTACTACCCTCAATGCACCAGGTACACCACCACCGGGAGAAGCCGGCTATGAGCTTTAAGCTCCATCCGCGTTTGTCTGTGCGCTCAACGTCGAAGAAGAATTACAAAGCGCTCACATTGGCTCGACTCGGGCGGGACTCGGCCCGAGTTAAGGCCATTCAGACTCGGGTAGATCTGGTCAGTCTAGGCATCAGGAAAGTAGATCTGACGCCTCTGGAAGGTGAGGTGGAGATGGAGAAGCTGGAGAGCCCCGTAATTTCCGGCACGAGCCAGGGAAGTGGCGAGTACTTTATCCGAGTGGGAGTGGGTAACCCGGCGACTGAGTCGTACATGGTAGTCGACACGGGGAGTGACGTGAACTGGGTACAATGCGCACCTTGCGCCGACTGTTACCAGCAGGCCGACCCGATATTCGACCCGGGTCTATCCTCCTCCTTCACTCCGCTCAACTGCGAAACGCACCAATGCAGGTCGCTCGACGTCTCGGAGTGTCGCAACGACACGTGTCTCTACGAGGTTTCCTACGGCGACGGCTCCTACACCGTCGGCGACTTCGTGACGGAGACGGTCACTTTCGGCGGCGCGCAGGCGGTGGACAACATCGCCATGGGCTGCGGCCACAACAACGAGGGGCTCTTCGTCGGCGCCGCTGGCTTAATCGGCCTGGGCGGCGGCCCCCTCTCCTTCCCCTCGCAGATTAATGCCACCTCCTTCTCCTACTGCCTAGTCGACCGTGACTCCGACTCCGCCTCCACTCTCGACTTCAACTCTGCCCCGCAGCCCGACGCCGTCACGGCGCCGCTCCTACGCAATCCAAAGCTCGACACCTTCTACTACGTGGATCTGACAGGAATCAGCGTGGCCGGTGAGCTGCTCTCGAATATTCCGCCGTCGACGTTCAAGCTGAACGCGGAGAGCGGCAGCGGCGGCGTGATAGTGGACTCGGGAACCGCCGTTACGAGGCTGCAGACGGAGGCGTATAACGCGGTGCGAGACGCCTTCAAGAAGGGGACAGCGCACCTGCCGTCGGCTGAGGGGGTAGCGCTATTCGACACGTGCTACAATCTGAGTTCGAGGAAGAGCGTGGAGGTGCCGACGGTGTCGCTTCGGTTCTCGAATGGGAAGGAGGTGAGCTTGCCGGCGAAGAACTATATGATACCGGTGGATTCATCGGGTACGTTCTGCTTGGCATTCGCAGCGACGTCATCGGAGCTGGGGATAATTGGGAATGTTCAGCAGCAGGGGACACGTGTCACTTACGACCTCTCTAATTCTCTCATTGCCTTTTCTCCAAATAAATGCTAATTAAAATATCTTTCTTTCATATAATTTTATTTACTATTACTACTACTCCAATTTGGTTATATTAAAGTTTTTTCCTTTGATCTATGTTTGTGTGAAGAATTAAGGTAGGTAGTTATGCGAGTGAGATAGTGGTTGTGTTGTGTTGTGTTGTGTTGAATGTAATTATTGCCATTCACTTGTATAGGCGGAGCCAAGGAGGTGTTTGTTTATTAGACAGTTTTCAGTGTGAGGGAAGGGAGGAGAGGAGGAGGAGAGTGTTATTTTATGGAATCAATGTGCAAAGATTACTACTACCCCTGCTACTACTTAATTCAACAAGCTGCTTGCTTCTCTCTTGACTTCTTCAGCTCTTTAGATTTTCAACCATCTCATCACATTGTAGCACCTTATTTATTCACTTCTCCTATTCATCTAATATCTATAATTATTTCCCACAATTATCTCTATCCACCCTAAACAAACACATGTACAAGGCCTATTTATTTATTAGAAATATTAAGGCAAAGCATCGTCAAACCCCCCCAGAATAAAGAAAACGCATTTCACATCTTTCTTTTACATTATATTTCAAAGACTAAGGTCAGTTTTATTTTGTTATAATCCTGTTGGGTTGTGTTCATAGCTATTTATGGAGACTGTGTTCCATTTGGAATAGCTAAGTCTATATTTTTTTGTCTAAATGACAAAGTGGATTTATTTTTTGCTGGATATTCAGAAAAAAGCTCTTCCTTCTATGGTTTGGGTTCGCCTTTCCCTGTCAAAGGCGGCATGGTCTAGAAGCGAAAGTTGAATCAGTTGTATGCTATAATGTAGAATATGTGCGGAATGCACTCCTTAATAATTCACTGTTGGAGGAAGCCAATGTCCGGGGGCTCGGGGATTCCACTCGATCAATTGAGATACAACCTTAACTCTAACTTCACCAAACAAACTAAATCTCTTGTGTAACATACAAACAAGATGGACTTGTTTCTTTAATTATTCTTTCTAGAGCTTGATTTCTTTAAACTCTTTCTACTTGCATATAGAAAAGGAATATAAAAATATATAAATTATAAGTTCGTTAAATGATTTGGGATTTTATATATGGTATAAGTTGATACAAAGCTATAATTAGTGCATGTGTGTAGGGGTGAAGAAGGTGGTAGAAATGAGGCACACTTTCTGGATCTTGGTGACTCAGGGATGATGACAGATCAGGGCCAGAACACTGAAACTTCTACAGACACTGATGAAAAAGACCAGGTCCCTTCTTCCTCTTATTCTCACTCCATGTTCTTCATCAAAAAGTTGAATCTTTTTCTTGTTTGGTGCCACAAAATACGTGAAGTGGCTTGATGAGTTGTGAATTCTCATTATGATAAGATATTATGGCTTAAGAGCACCGGTGCATGCTTTCCGGTATGTGGTTGGGAGGATTTTAACAAAGAGACAAGCTGTTCGTTCTCTTCTTGCGATCAGCGAATCGATTACAGATCGAGGTTCCCACCTCTAAGCTCATTGTGGGTAGAGGAATGAGTCTTGCCTCATCTTCTTTTCATATGCGTGCCGATTGCCATGTAAGTAAAAGATTTTTTCAGAGTATGATCGAAGACTGTTGTTTGACAATATAGCTTAATGAAAACTCTCTGTATATAAGAATCATTTTAATGATTTCTTGATATTGTGATCATTTTTCTTATATATTTTGTTTTGCATCTCATGAACTGGACTAATTTTGGTGCGTTACTTAATTTGTATTCATATGTATGTAAAACAATAAAATGCATGCGTTTTAAGTAGAATAGAAGAATATATATATATATAGGGATGAGTTTTTATGAGAACTAATTTCTATCGAACTCATCCTTACCCTTCATTGTTGTATATGCGTGGTGTAGATGTGTTCTTGCATCTTCTATTAAATGATTTACATTAAAATTATTAACTAAAAAAGGATAAATTAGTCGACATATTATATATATGTAACGGCTTCCTTGATTTGCGGCTCCCCTAAAATTCAATTCCTAGCAAATTGATTATATATATATATATATATATATATATGTATGAAATTTAATAGTAAAATAATAATAGAAATTAGTCGTCATCCAATCATCCAAAATATATTTGAGCAATAATTAATTTTGAGGTAGCAAAAGCAAATTCAAATTAGATGATAGATAATAAAAGCATTATAATATATAGATAGAAGCATGAATACACAATATTAAAAGCATGAAAATATAAAATTAAAAATACAGATACATAATAATAGAAAACATTTAAATAAAACTGGAGATTTAGTTACATATATCTTCAATTAATTTTTGATTCATGCATTCATCCAATAATAAATCATAAGTAATGATTATGTGAGTTAGTATACGGATTATGTGAAATGAAAAATTTATAATATTAAACATAATATAAAGCATTGAAATAATAAATTGGAAGCTAGAATTGGACAATAGTAAATTAAAAGCAGCTTGATAGATAATAAAAGCATTATTTTTAAGTTGAGAGAGTATAAAATGAATGGTGCTTAATTAGAATTACTTTAGTGCTTGAATTGACAACATATCTTTTATCCATGCTTGAATATAAAAAGAATGATGCTTAATTAATACTCCTGCAATATAATTGATGGAAACTGTATAAATTATAGGAAAGTGATTCCACAATTTATAATCTAGTTCATGAAAGTAATCCCATAATTTTAGGATGATGAAAGATAATATATGTATGTTCCGATAATAATCTTAAGTAATTGTAACTCATATAAACGTTATAAGTTATTCAAGCAATTATAGTCACTGATTTTATTTAGATGTAAGGATGAGATGTGTTTTTACTTCTCATTTTAAGATTGGTTCTCGTAGGAACCATCTCATATATATATGCCAAGATCATCAAACTCTAATTTTATTTATATTACAGTTATGTATATAACTAAAATTAAATAAAAGAATGAAATAAATCTGTTGTGATATATTATGATGAGTTATTATTCTCCGGGCGCCTGTATGTTGTTCCTCTTTGGTTTCTCTTCTTCCTTCCTGCAGCAGCCACAAAGTTTGCTTGTTAAATACAATTAAAAAGATAAATCAAGAGAAAAGCATGCATGCATGATTGAGCTGATTAAAGTAGAGAAATATGCGTATACGTACTTGATCTCTTATTTTTGTGGGAGTGCAGAATCTGGAATTGGGGAATGAAAACACCAGTCCCATTCTCATTTCCACAAGTAGTTGTAGTCCACAAATTCATTAGCAGAGGCTGATGTAGGGGTGGGGTGGGGCCCAATCGTAATAACCATAATGGGTGTTCTTCTGGTTCTGGGTTGCCAGTGCCACCAGCTTTGAATCCTTGTTGTTATCTTCTTCTTCATCATCAATGTCTTCTTCTGCTGTGAGTTGTAAAACATGTCTTCTTAGCTCACTGTACAAAACATCGTCCTCCTCTTCTACCATCATCACCTTTCTTATCTCAATTTCAATTCCTTCCATCTCTTGCTTCATACGCTTTGCTTCTTCCGAATCACAATCTTGTAGTGTGATATATATATTATATATACATGATACATAAGTATATTTATATGTGTATGTATATGCGTGTGAGTGGAAAAGTTGGTTGTTTAGTCTATGAATTGAAGTCGTCTCCAACTCCAAGTGAAGGCAAATGTCAATTAAGAAGATTCCCAATCATTTAATGTGAGTGATGATGATTTAATTATATGGGGTCAGCGAGTGAGTGTGTTGTTTCCTTACCATAAAATTTTCATTCTTCGAAAACCAAACCAAAGTTATTAAATTAGATCTAATAAAGGAAAAAGGAATAAAATAAAATATTGATTTGTGTATAAAATAAATAAAAAAGTATTTTTGTGGACGGAAGTAGTAAATATTAGTTGTAGACTTGAAGTAGTACTTGTGATTTCAATTATTACGTACGTTGTGGTCGTGGACATTATTTACAATATTATGCTCATTGCATATTTCAATGTAGAATGCATATTTATTATATATTAATAATAATAATAGTATTTATATTATTTTAAATTTATAATTTAAATATTATATTTTTAAATGTACAAATCAGACTTGTACAAACTTGAATATGCCGCACTTAAACATTAACCCAAACTCATCCATCGAATTTAGGCTCAAAACCGATCCATGATATCAACGAATCGAGTTTGAGCGACCCATTATCGCTAGACTTGGATCACTAGGCAACATTATAAATAAGGGAATCCCATTTTGTTGTCTTAAAGACTAGCTAAAAATAAGTTATCGTTGTTAACTTTGCAATTTAAATTTGATTTCAAAATATCCCAAGAGAAGTGGTCTGTAGTGTCAATGGGAGACTCAGTCGAAATTACTAACTAAAGTTAAGTAATACTACACTGGTTTACTAAGAATATGCAAGAAAAACACTTCGAATTGTTGATTAATCGTCAGAGATGACTTAGAACCAATAGTTCATTATCCAAATCTTTCCGTTCTAATACTCTATCCGAGAGTTATCAGTATTTATCAACTCCGTTCCTATCTAACGGAACGCTATTGGATCAAATGACAAAGACATTGCTAAAAAAAATATGACTTTTTCCGGATGAAATGAAAATTGGATTCATGTAATAGGAGAAATATTTCTCATTCCTTAGCCGGAAAGATATGCGGCTATGAAAGAGTGATTAAGTGGAACAGGATTGACTGGGTGGTAGAGTGGTGAAAGCGCTCCTTTCTTCCATATTTGGACTTTACCTCCATGGAGCAATATGTTATTGCTGGAACACGGAAAAATTAAAATTTTACATCAAAACACTATGTATGGATGGTATGAACTGCCCAAACAAGAATTCTTGAATAGCGAACAACCAGTTCAGATATTCACGACCAAAAAGTACTGGATTCGTTGAATTTTACATGTTTTTAATGATACAATTGTCCACGTTTAGTGTCTTGTTTTGGATTATTTCGTATTTGATTTCGTTGGTTTTGATGTTTTGTATTAGTTTTATGTTTGTTGCATTTTTGTGTTTTTCTATAGGATTTGGCGTTGCATAGTCCAATTGGAAGCTGAGAGGCGTAATCAAGGAAATGCGGTCATCAAGCTTGGATAGTATATGATTAAATTTCATCTCGATAGAAGTCCGTAGGCGCAAACGGATCTAAAACCGGAGTTGAAACAAGGGAGAACAAGCCGAAACAAAATCACTGCGTGCAGAAAGCATCAAGATCAGCAACCCGAACTGAGATAGCCAATCTCAAGAGTTAATTTCGGCGACTCGGGGCTAGGGTCGCCAAAGTCATGTGCGAGATGATTTTTTACCTTTTGTCATACTTTCTTTCCATGTTTCATTGTATATTACCCTAGGTTGTTCATTGTCAACCCTAGACACCTTTTTGAGACCATTAATACACTTTTTACATCTTTTAGCATAGATCATTCATAGCCACCATTGTTCTAGCAATTTTAGGAGTTTTGTTCTTACTTTTTGGAGGAGAGTTCGTGATCAATGATTGACAACCCGACGTCGCAAATTCTACTACATGAGTTTATGTTATTTTATTTATATTCAATATTTAATTTTATTATGAGTGGCTAGACTATTTGTGATTTTAGGGGTTTTGTAATGACCTATTTCTTTTGATGGATTAATCCTAATATTAATTCATAATTTTCCATCATGTTCTTGTTTATGATTCATGTTCTTAATTTTCATGTTTTAATAACTGGCCATTATTATTGCATGCTAGCTATGTTTTTGATATCTTATCTGAATTGAATTCATAGTCGACCACACGAATGCATAATACATGTTTTACCTTGACACCTAGCGGAGATAGGTAAACTATAGGAGGCTAACCTTTTTGTGCTGTTTGTAACTGGTTTAATTCTCTTGAGACCTAGAGGAGATAAAGATTAAATTAGCCTACTATCATAGACTGCCATATCAGGAGTATATGGTTACTTTAGAGGTCCTTCACAAGAAATATGATTAAAATTTGGTAATTAGATTTAATAGGTGAATCTATTAATTGATTTAGTGTCTATACATTACCCCTGAAATCCTCTTTTATTAAATTGTTATTCGTATTTTTGTTTGCTTATTATCAGTTGTTTTAATATTAGTTCATCATCATCCCAAGTATTATTTGCCTTGCTAGATAATACTTGAGTATTTGTGCGAATTAATCAGTGTGTTTTCGTTTATCAGTCCATGTGGATACGATACTCTATTTGCTCTATATTATACCTATTTTTATGTTTAAAATAGTGCGATCAGAAAGCCACAACTTTCATTTAATTGTTATTTCATGCTCGTGGAATCAAACCATACCACCTTTTATTTTATCATACCTGAAAATTATTGTCATATAGGTGGTCAAGATTTGGGCTGTAATACTGATTTTCATATAGAGGCCAACTTTACATGCCATATACTTATCACTTAGAGTGCGTTTGGGTAAATTCATCAATATTATATACTAATTAAATACATATTTAAGTATATTATATGGACTAATTATGTTGCACAAAAATATGTAGTGGTTTTAAGTTGCATCATAAGCTAATTGAGGACATATGGAACATTTTCAAGATTGTTCCGAATCCGACTGAATAGAGTTGGGAGTTGACGCCTCTAGATGTGAGGCATATGTATTGGGAGGAATTTAAGGTAAAAAATGTTGTACTTGAATTTCTTAACATTTTATAACGATTAACCTCAAAATTAAATACACTTTCTAACATACATATTTAATGTCATAATTTTTTTTACATGGACACCCAATGATGATGCTAAGACTCGTGAGCTCTGGATGGATAAAGTTCAAACCCGATATAGCGACTTCATATCTGGGATTAAGAGGAGGAATGATGACCCTCCACCAAAAGGTGGAAAACCGAGATTTTTTACAGACGAGACATGGGAGGGTTGGCTGGTGTACTTGATCGGGATGATGTTGTCTAAAAATCCCAAACTCATGCGAGGCGTTGCAGGATGTCAGAGCCTCAGGGACCGGGGATCGGTCCTATCAAACACAGGGATGCTCAAAGTCCATTATGCAACGTGCTAGGGAGAAGGTACATGATTTCACTTGTTTCAACTTTGTTTAACATTTTAGTTCTTATAGTTTTGTATATAACACATTAATTGATATATAATTAATTGATATATAATGCATAGGGTGCAACGCGAGGAGTATCTGATCTGAGTTGCATGCTCGAGTCATTTATCGATCAGCATCTCTACGCAGATGGGACTTTTACCAATCCGAAGTAGCATGCGATAGCGGTAAGTATTAATTTCGATTTCATAATACATTTTCTAACTTCATAATATAATATTTATTAAATGTATTTTTGTAAATGTAGACTAAGGTGTTTGATCGTGCTGCGAGAGAACGTGCTTTGTTACCTGATGGAGATCACAATACTGTGGACGAGAACGAGATTTACTTAAATGTTCTCAGCGCCCCCGACAAAAAACAAAGGATGTTCGGCACCGGAGATGCAGTAAGGGCTATGAGGTCGTCCAGATTCCGATCGTCATCCTCCTCCCGAGCCACCAAGTCTGAGACGAACGAGCTTTGTAGACAGGTAGAGGAGCAAGAAACTAAGCGTGCGCAGTACATAGAGGAACATAAGCGATTTGCCGAGCAGACGACACGTCTGCAATCCTAGTACGAGCAGTTATCTCAGTTCTTTGCATCTCAGTCCGGTAGTAGCTTTCTCCCTCTCCCCTTATCCCTCTCCTAGTTCCTCATGCTACTTTGATGTTTGATATTAACATTTGATATTCACGTTTGAAACATATTAACATTTGATATTGTTGTATTTGTTACTCGGTTATATGATATTACTCTATTGATATTTTACTTTCATGATTGATTTTAAAATATCATGCAGTGTGATAACTTTAAAAGTTTTTGTAATAATATGTTACCACATGTACTGATTAAACAAATACAAATTATATTTAAAAAAATATCAAGCTAGCGACGGAATACCAGGACATCTATGACAGATATATCCATTAACATTATTAATGTCTCGTTAAGTCTCCGACATGCATGGTGGTCGGCGGCAGTACCTAATGACGAATTGTGTCTGTCGTTAGCTAACAACAGAAATTAAAATCTATCGTCAGAACCCCTGTAAGAAATTAAGGTGAATATTGTCTATCGTTAGTTCATCACTAAACCTTGTTAGCAATGAATATTTTTGGCTAACGACGGAAATATCTATCGTCAGTTTTGATTTTTCTATTGTGTAAGGATATAGTAAACTTAAATCTGAACCCAACTCGAATGGTCCAAACTCGAACTTCAACTCACAGTCTAACATGTTTTTTTGGGCTAACCTAACACGATAATGACCTAACTTGATAAAAATATCATAACAACCGAATATTATACAATTTAATAAATCATGCAAAAAATAGTAACTGATACTATCTCCGTCCACGAATTTGCAACCGATTTTTTCATTGTGGTCTGTCAACGAATTTATTAATCGATTCATTTTTTCCTTTTTGGTAAGTGGACCCCTCCACTTTATACATACAACTCGATACAATAAATCAAGTGGATCCAAACTCTACTCAATATCAATACACCTTAAGTCAAACTATTTTCTTAAGACACATGCCGACTCAAAGTAGATAAAAAATTCGCGGACGAATGAAATATTATACAATTTGGGAATATAAGAGGCGATGCTCCATAATATATACGGGAGATGGGAGATGAGAATGAAAATATCAAACATAAGACGTAAAAATTGAAAAGTAAATCTTAATTAAACTAAAATATATTAATAAAAAATAATATTAAATAATATAATTTATATATTTCAAGTAGCATGAACTCAACTCGAAAATATTAGGGTTTTCTTAGTCAACTGAATAAGGACTCGAATTTAGTAAAAGTCAATCCAAACTTATTAATTTCATGTTGGTTCATGTTAGATTATCATGTTGCATTGAAAATTGCCAGCTTTAATTAACATGTTATTCTCTATCCTTCCCCCTTCCCCCCTCCCATTTTGATATGTACGAGTACTACTTTGTGTCCACTCGTAATAATTAGACAGCAATGTTTGAAACAAGCTTAATCTTGAAGTAAAAAAATTGCAAGATTATTAATAGTTGGTAATATTAATTAGCAAATTAATCAATTCGAACAAAATTGTGTATGTGTTGCGGATAGTGATTTGGGATAATTAAATGATCCTCATGACCTATTCTCTGAATGATTCAGAAATGGAAAAATTCAAATACAATTAGTTGACAATTACTATAAGGAAATAAATTAAAATATGTTCTAAATTAAATATGTATACAATGTATCAACGGATGCAATAAATAACGCTACACGCCCCTTCATCAACGTTGGAGAAACATTTCATATATAGTTTTGTCTCTTGTATTAATTGTACATATCTGAATAGATCTTAATCCCAAGTGAAAAGCACTGATATATATGATCTCATTCAATGTACGTATATATACATGAAATGCAGTAAATAGTAAGCTAATTAAGTGCAAGAGATATTCATAAAGATTCTTAATTAATCTGGATATATATATGTGGATGGCATCTATTTAAAGATGAAAAAAGAAATCAGAAAGAAAGGAAAGAAGCTAATCAACAATGGAAGACGACAGAAGCAGCATGAGCAAGTACAAGTACGAGGATTATGAAGACGACAAGTACTACCTGGAATTGGAGAGGCAGATAGTTGGGTTGATTGATGACGTCACTACTGCTGACGGCGTACTCAAACAAGCGCCGCCGCCGCCGTCTAAATCAAAGTCGAAGGATTCCAGTACTGCATTACTGCACGCCACTACAGCCTACTATGATTGGTCGGTGTGTGGCAACTCCGTCGTGAAAACGCCATATTGGCCGCCGCCGAACCTTAATAATGGAACAGGAGTCTTCATTCCGCAACATCACGCGGCTCACAGCCCCAAATATGATTGCAAGAAATAGCAAACTACCTTTATTTATTTACATACCAGTATCATTCTTCTTCCTATTATTATTATTATTATTATTCTTGTTTTCACTTGATTGATTTATGGATTTATAATAAATATACAAAATTATTTCATGTCTGTTCTGCACTTTACTTTACGTATAACCAATAAAAATAATATATAGTACATTAATTTTGTGTAAAGCCTCGACTGCAGAATTGAGATAGTAATTAATGAAATAACAATATGAAATATTAGTGAGGCGCGCGGTATTATGATATATATGTAGTCTCAATTTCAATATCTTCGGGGGCGGAAAAACACACAGTTAGCATTGTCTGTCATCAACTGAAATGAAAATAGAAAAACATAATAACAATATGAAAAAGAAGAAGAAAGAATTGAAAGAAACGGTTAATGAAGCGGCAACTGGCACTACTACATATATACATCTTAGGAACGGTTTCTTTGGTTTGAAATACAAATAACTTCCTTTCCTCCCTCACTCCCATATAATTATACATAGTTGTCTTAATTAATTAGTAGTAATTAGTGAAAAATAAAGTTTGAAGATGGCGGCGGCGCCACCCAGCGGTCCTATTCAGTGGTCGACTGGCCTCTTTGATTGTTGCCACAACCCTACCGTTTGTAAGAACACACCCATCTCTCTCTCTCTCTATATATTTATATTTCCCATTCACTAATTCAACTGATTAATTCATTATAAGCGTCTCACTTGCATGCTGATTTTACCCATACAGATTCACTTTATAATTTTTCTTTCATTTTCTTCTTATATATGATTCAAATTTCAATGCTATACGAAAAATTACAAGTATATCATCCGTACGTGTTTTATAATTATGTTATGATATGTGTTGCTACGGCCGGGGATAATAGCATTAATATGTATGTGCTTTCTATCTTTTTCTCCTTTTGTTTTGTTCAAAAGATTTTAGTTTTGTACAGATTAATTAATGATTAATGATTGTAGGTTGCCTAACGTGTTGTTGTCCGTGTGTTACATTTGGGCGGATTGCAGAAATTGTGGATAGAGGGTCAACATGTAAGTCAAATATATTAATATAATATAATACGATAGATACTTGTACTTGTACATATATATAAATGAATAAATAATTGACTGATAAGAAAAGTAATTAATATTTGGATGCAATGCAGCATGTGGGGTGAGCGGGGCAATATATTGGATGATATTATGCGTGAGTGGGAGTTCATGCTTATACTCGTGTTTCTATCGATCAAAATTGAGGGGTCAATATTTTTTGGAAGAGCAACCTTGCACTGATTGCTGCTCTCACTGTTGTTGTGAGCCATGTTCCTTGTGTCAAGAATATAGAGAACTCATTAATAGAGGACTCGACCCTTCTATTGGTACTTAATTCCTATTTTTCATCCACTATTGGAGTACTAATTATCATTAATTCATTTTATTTTCTAATACATTGATAATTATTTATAGGGTGGTATGGGAATTTGGAGGTGCAGAAAAGAAAGGCTGCTACTGTAGCTCCATCACTTCAACAAGCCAGCAAATCATGATCATCATATATGCATCACCAGCTTTTCATTATTTTCTAATTTTGGTTATACCTAGCTAGCTATATGTGAAATTCTGATATTAGACTTTTATTTCATGACAATCAGTATGTACCTTTGACTATATGTTCCTAATATAAGTACTAATATTAATGTATATGTTCCTACCTAGAAATGTCATAAAACAATCCGATCGACTTTATAGATTATGGGCCGCTCATTTCTTAGTGGCTCACATCCATTGTATTAATTCATTTACCAAAAAATATGGTTAAAGGTCAATTTCTAATAGTGTATGCATGCGTGAGTTTCTAACTTTTAGAGAAGTGGATGTATCTTGAGGAGAAGATGACTATTGCTTGTGTTCTTATCTTAGTGTTGGAAACATGATGGTCAAAATTCAAGAAAATAACAATGTTTGTGTGATTATGAAAATATTTGAAATTCAATCAATAGTAAAAATTAATTTTAAATAGATAGAGGGTATAAATTCGTTATCGATTTTCTTTTGAAGAACCTAACTCGTGAACATATATTGATCCGTTACAATGAATGTGTAAATACATGATTTTTTTGATTATTTATATATGCATGTATATATATCTAATTTTAATTATATTAAATTCTCATCCACCTTTTTAACATTATAACTTGGTCTAAAAATCTTAAATTGTGGAATTAAGAAAACATAAATTATTAACATTATTAATTTATTTGATGTATCAATATCTCTTTAAAATTAATAATTTATTAGATGTCAAGACTCAAAGCTATTAATTTATTGAAATTTTACCATAATAATTTCATATAACAGGTGACCCCAAAATTAGAGAACACTACGAAAATCTCGTTGGTTTGTGAATTATAATAAAAGAGAAAAGTTGCTTCAGCATTAAAACTACACGCACTGCTTATTTTATTTTTTTGCTATGAAAAAGAAGGATGAGTAAAAATAGAAATAATAAAGTGAGTAGATCTCACTACTTCTAAAGATATAGTTAATTTTTTAGATATATAATCTATTGAATGAGACATCTATACAAATAACATGTGACAAATTGATGAAGTGATGTTAAGCTATGAATCAATTAGGGTGAAAAGGTGACAACTATGAATTTTTTTATCAATGTTTGAATAGGAGGCTATAGTGAGAGATTTGAAGAGTATGTTTAACACTAGCTTGAAAGCAAATGCGAGTTTCATGAAGAACTAGTTTCTGCGGGTTACAAAGTTTTTAGCTTCTCTTCAACGAGTTCGATGCAGCGGTACAGAACCAACTCCAAAGGGTTGAGAGCACACATAGCTGCTTCTGCTGCTGCTTCTTGTTCATGTTCTTTCCTGCTTTCTGCCACAGCTCTACCCACCAATGCACGTAGGGGAAGAAGCCACTCTTTGTATACTTTCTGCAACTTCTCCTTTGATACCACTCCGCTACTGTTAGAATTTCCTGCATCACCATCTCCATCATCATATCATCACCATTCTTGCAACTTTTCTTTTTTCCATGGAAATAAAATGAGGGAACTATCTTATGAATAAAATATATATACACCATAAATGATACTCTCATACTTATTCACACTTGGATACTATAAAAGGAATAAATAAACAACTAAACAAGCACGGTATATTACAAAATGGTACATCTCCATAATTCCAATAAGCTTATCTTTACCTGTTGATTCCGAGATCAGTATAAATCTATATAGATTGAGAGCTGATAAAACCTGCACCACAAGGTAATTCACATAGGTTATGCATCATAGCATTGCAAAACATTTTACTCAGCATTAAGTATGAAATAATAGCAGAAAAATGCACAATCAATTATACTAGCTTCCTCATGAGACTAATAATATATATATATATATATATATATATATATACATACTTATCAGAGTAAGGCAATCCCCTTCTCTGAAAATAGTAACATAATTATTCTAAAAGTTTCATAACTCCTTTTAACCATTTAGATATTATGAATGACTGATTGACTGCAAAAAAACAAAAAATAATTAAGAAATGTGACCAAAGGAGAACAGACAGTATTGTCTCAGACCTATGCAAAAATAATAAAAATAAAGTGTTTCATGGTACAGGGTACGATGGATTAAAAACTCAGAAGAACAGATAAGAGAGTGGTTAACTGCATCACTGTTCTCGGGAAGGATTGGTGGTCCACCCTCTGGAGGCCTGAGAACCATCTCCACCAATTCTAGCACAGAAGGATTCCAAAACGATGTAGATAGACTGAATTCACTATTCTGGACGGCATCTACTGACACATTTCTTTGGACCTTTTCCAACTGCAGTTCTTCCTTCACACAATCTAAGAGTATTCCAATCTGTATAGGGGAGGACAATGTTCTCAACATCAAAATTCTCAATGGAAGAGGCTTAACTATTCTCCATGCTACCAAATTAGTACCAAGGGCCTACCATAGAAGAAGAGTTGCTATTCTTGATCAAAGCTTTTAGGACATCAAATCTCCAAGGAGTTGGAATATCTGCAAGCACCTGCTCATGTAAATAGCACATCATGCCCATGAAAGAATTTAGTGGAATATTAAAAGACTGCACACAAAACAAGGCCGTAAGCAATGATATATTAGTGAAGGACGACTTATCACATAAGATTTGGTGCTATATTGTGCACCGAAATCAGAAAATGTTATCTGCACTCTATAGGGCCATAGGCATCCTGAGTCTCTATGCTTCACAAGAAACAAGAGTAGGATCCTATTGGCATGAAACTGCAAAATGCATCAAGAGCTGATAAATTATAGTTTAGAGCCATAGAAAGACCAAAACTCTACATGTGCTACCACTTTAACCCTTCCAGAACCAATAGCAAGCCTAAAAATATATCTTGCTTAGGAAACAAAGATACCTAAGATAGACTTGTAAGATTTCTGAGTGTTCAGCTAGTAAATAATGCCATCAAATTGGGTTTCTTGTTATTTAGCAAAAGAATTATGCCAAAACATACGACTTCCTTCAAGCAACCAGCCATTACTCTGCTTGCGAAGAAAAGGATAATAAAAATTTAAAGCACCAGATATATTACCTTTTTTAATGCCATAAATGCATTCTTCCTTAGTGCAGAATCTGGAGCATACATGATAACCGTTTCAATAGCCTAAGAGTAGCGAATATCATTAGATAGTACAAATTTGAAAAAAAGGAAACACTTATACATTATTCCCGAGTCTACTGACTGACCTTTAAGCTGGTATACATAGTTGACATATGTGAGGAGTAGTCTACAAAATCATTTTCTGCTTGTGGCACAATGCCATCCATTATGCATACAAGGAATTTGATACCATCCCACTTCAATTCCCAGGGTAGACTTAGGCATGTGAATAGGTTCTTCAACATACCTATTGCATCCCATCTTCTATTCCAGTTACCTTGAAGTTCCTTTAAGACAGAGGTCAAACCAGTTTCTGCTGCCACAGCAAGCTTACTAGCCCCAAGTCCCCAAATCACTGGAACGATTAGCACAACTAGATCAATAGTAGGTAATGGCCACCTCAGCTATATAGAGCTAGTAACCAATTACAAACCAGCAAGTGCTGCTCCAAGCTTTACTTGAGAGAAGCAATCTACACCAACTTCACTATCACCTGTAATTTCAGGTCAAAGGGATTATAATTGTACTTACATTACAGCAAGGACACATAGCTTTCCTCCAAGTGTTATATGTGCAAACAACTTGAAGAAGACTCATGATGTACTCATGCACGGGGAAGTAAAACTCACCTCCAATAACTAGTTTAGAGATCCTATCAACCTCACATCCTGTCACCAAACCAATATACGACAAATCACAATGGGAAAGGAAGTCGGACAACTGCATCACCACAGGGAGACATCTCGATTTGTCACTTTTCATTACAAGTGAAACAAGAGCCTGCACGTCAAGGATGTGACATTACTACATACATGATGGCATCGAGTCGTTAGGACTAAGGACAGAACTCAACACAGCCAAAAAAACTAGATTCAGTTTCACAAGAATTATCCACCATGATCTGCAAGACATATAGGCCTAACAAAGCAGTGAGTTTCCTGTTTTCCTCGCCTTCCTGCAATATCAGAGAAATATATAAATGCAGAATCAGCTACAGCCCCATGATAAAGCTAATAAAGCAGGATGTTTAGTGTTACGGACCAACTTTACACCAACTCCTCTTAGAGAGAAGGCAATGCATGTTGCTTTATAGAAAAGTTTCTCATAGTCTGTATCTTCATCATCTGACTTCAAGCACATGGTCGTCAAAACATTAAGAATGACAGGAACTGCATTTTTTACTTGTTCATAAAGCCGCCTCTGAATTAATACGATAACTGGAACCAGAAAAGTATGAACAACTAGTAACGTTAGTTGATGGGAGATCCTTAAGACACATTCATTCACACAAGCATCAATTGTTGCTACAAAAAGGATAATAGCAGAATTTGTTTTTCGGAACATGGCTAAATGAGTGGGATTTTATCTTTTACTATACAAATGAAAATATGAATACTATACATGCAATTGGGGGATTAATCAAAATATTTATATATAAACATAAATACCTTTTGTGACCCCACTAAGAAGAGGCACGAAGCAACTAGGAACCATGAACGGGTCTTGTAAAGAAGATATTGCCTGATAATAATGCAAATTTTGATGGATCAAAAGCCGAAAAGAAATATTGTTGCCAAATTACTGCTTGGTTTTAGAATGGAAGACCGATCTAATGAAATTCTGTAGCTAAATCCATGTTCGAGCTACGCGAGCTACTGCCAAAAAAGCTACTAATTCAAGGAGAAAACATCAAAACGACAGTTATTATACCTCCAATAAAATCGAAAGCATCTCTCGCGGACTACATTTCTCCACGAACAAATCAATTACATGTTCTGCAACCTCCGTGCACCTAGCGGAAACATAGGAAAACCGCGCAACAGCTTTGGGCAACTCAAAAGCTAACGCATCGATTATCTCCTGAAACAGTATTCCCCGCCCAATGATCGTAAATGCAAGACAAATGAAAACTGTCAAACAATTAATCCGCAGTGAACCTGTTCAAGCGCAGGTGCATCCGCGTATTGATGAATTTGAGTGAGAATTTGAACAGCCAAGTCTTGGGAATATTGAGGCTCTTCTGATTTTAGCGATTCAGATATTGAATTAAGAAATTTTACGAGTTCCGCAATAGATTTCTCCGAAGTGGCGTAATCACCAGCTAAAATCAACTGCAGGCATGTGGAGATAAATAAAATGCGTAAGATAGCAATAGACACGAAGAAGCGTGGGACAGCAGCATTAAGAAGCCATTACCTTAGAGCAGGAAGCTAGGGTTTGATGGAGAGTGGAGAGCAGAGTATCCATCTCAGCAGACATGGTCTAGTCCCCTGTTTTCAGTATCAGTCTTTGGAGCATCACCGACTTCCCTCACACAAGTAAGAACATTCTTCTCAATAACTTCTATTCTCCTTCTTCCTTTTAAATTTTAATCTATACATATATATATATTAAATTAAATTAATATTTGAGATTCAATTTAAATGTTAATTTTATACATAAATAAATCACTTTTAACGATAAGTACGCGTTTAAGAAAAGAGTGAAATTTAGAGGTGTTGACAATTAGGTTGAAAATTGAATCATAAATGCATCGCCTGTTCATAATTATGAAAATTGAGTATTCAAATCGCTTACGATAGTTTACGGCTGAATTATATAGGGTAATTTCAATTATGGTGCCGAATGATCCAAAAAAAAATTAATAGTAATATATTTAAAGAAATTAAATTATTTTTTACATACTAATAAATATTATCATTTAACTTTTTAAATTTTTAATATTTTTCCATTTTATTAATTTTAAAACCACAATGATTTAAAAATAAAAATAAAATATTAATATATCATTTTATGAAACTATAAATGAAGTATCATTGATAAAAAAATAAGGGTTATACATGAAGAGTACCATTTTCTTAACTAAAAAAATGAAAAGTACAATTTCTTGTAAAACTATCTAAAAAGTATCCAATTTATATGTTTTTGACTCTTATACCATTTTTTAACATAATTTCTCTATTATTAATATAGTTAAAATTAATTAATACCTCAAATGGAATAAATCATGCATTTCTATCAAGCCCATCACACTTCCGTAACATGTAAACCAACTTTATACCTTTTTGACCGATAAACTACCGGGTTTTATCCATCGGAAGTTTTAGGGATCACGTCCAACCACTCGGAGCACCATATGGTTTTCAGTCGTAGATTCCTTCGGCAGCCTTCAGCACAGCCCTCGTTCGTTTCCTACTCGGGGCGTAACAGTATTTTGTTGGTAAAGAAAATACGAAATTAGATGAGCAAAAGTGTGATCTTTTATTAAGGAATTATATAATCTTTATTACAATATAAATAAATCTCCTTTAGGGAGGAGACAAACTTGTTTAGCTACCTACGGTAGTTGGAATTGAAACTCGCATAAACTAGAAAGGGAAATACAATGTTTATTTTGAAGAAAACTTAGAAGAATTTTTGATACCCTAAACTTCCTCCATTGTCTGGTTTATATATGAGTCTCTAAGCCTCTTATCCTTGCTGCATTATTGTCTTGGATTATTTATCTTGTGGATGATTCTTCTTTCACGTGAAGCTGGGTCCAGATAAGGCTGTCAACACAATTATCTTGTAGTGGTCGGACCCCTTCCTTGAATTATTTTCTGAAGTTAGTGGTCCGTCTCCATTATTGTTCCACCGACGATTCCTTTTTGGGTGGAACATCTCTTTCTGTCACCCACCTTTATCTTTTTCTTTTTGGCGAGTGCTTCTCGATCACATGCTCTCTTTTATTGAAAGCATCTTCTGCTATACCTTCACATGACTTCTTTATTTTTGTTGGTCATCCTCCTTTTTTGGAGGGGCCCTTGGAGCTCGTCCTTTCAGAGAAGTATTCTTCTCCCCATACTCATTGGCTCAGAATTTCTTCTTATCTTGTTTAGGTAAGAAGCCTTTTCCGAACTCGAGTTCTCGTTGGGATGGGCAGTTCGAACAGATCTTGGACTCCCAATGGCCAAAGTGAGCCATGTTGCAGAATTTGAGATGAGTTTCTTTACTCATTGCTATCTTGTTTTCCACAGAATAGTTCTTTTTCTTTCGAACGACTCCTCCGCGAACTTGGTTGTTTTTCCTGTCATGATATTTAATAGGAATGTTCCATTCGTCGAGTTCTGGAAGAACTTGAATGGAAACTTGACTTTGTCCATCTCCGTGAGACAGACCCATAATCCCCATGCTCGCCTTGTTGTGATTTGATCATCAGAAATTGAGGCAATCATTGGAACGTCATTAGATGGTGCCTTAATTTGGTTAAAGGCATCCATTCAGGGTCTTCGTAGCCTTATGTAGTGAAAGACATCATGATTCCCCTTCTCTGCTGATTCTGGTGCTGCACTTATTAAATACAACTCCAATGTATCACCTCGACAAAGTTGTTCATTATTTGCCCAAGTTTCATGCACTGCTTCCTGGATCCATCGAGGTAGACCTTTGATCTCTGGAAACGATGGAGACATAGTATAAAGTGAGGCAAGTGCCCCAAATTCATACCACTGCTTGACATCTTGGGGTTTTGATCCCGACATCATCCATACCCGCGGATATTTTCCCGAAACATCAACCCTGCTAGAATTAGGATTGATACCTACTCTTGTAAGTAGTTTCTCCCAGTTCGCTTGGTAGGCCTGTTCAGAGGAGGAGAAAACAATCATGTTAGTATTAGCCTCAAATTTGCCTGTCGTTGGCCTGAGACTAATCTCTCCCTCTTTTTCCCCAGAGGTGGTGGGTTGACATGATGGTTCAGGTGGTGAATCATTTGCATCATCTTTTTTTTGAGCCAATGGTTCAGACTCCACTGACTTAGAACTTGCTCGAGGGGTATTCGATTCCCCTTCTACCGGTTGTTTCGACTAAAATTGTTCGAGTCGCTCGCAATTTAGAACGAGGTCATCTAGCAATAGTAAGCCAATCCAAGTCGTATTCTCAAGGAAGACTTAACAGGGCAATTTGATTCTTTGTTCATAAAATGAAACGCAATAAAAAGAAATTTCATTTGAAATGTTATATCTAGGCGAAGAATGTAAATAAGAAACGTAATTTAAATCTAATCTAAGAAAAGTAATAACTTTGAAATTGAATGCAAAAGAATTACGGAATGAAATTTGGAATTTGCAAAGGGAATAAGAAATTGAAAGCATAAACAATAAAACAAATTTAAAGCAATAAACGAAACAAGAATAAGTAAAGGGAAAACGAACGAACTTGAATTAAGAACTGGAAACGGTCTTTGAATTCACAACGAAAGAAATCTGAAAACGAACTACGAACTACGAATATTATAATCGGCTAATCTTGAAGACGAAAAATAATGTAAAGAACTATCTAGGTCTCGACTCTCGGATCGAGGTCGATATGAGCTAATCTATGAACGGAAAATATACAGAAAGTGCTGGAAAAATAGTCTAAAGTGTCGTGTGAAAACTGGAGACGGAAGTCCGGTCGAAAGTCCTCTCCCTCGAATGAAAATCACGTCGAGCATATATAGGCGAAGGTCAAGTCAGCGACCGCGTAAGGGTCAGCGGCCGCTGACCAAGTTGTTCCATGCCATCCGCGGGCCGTTGGAACAGTCCCGAGTTATCAGCTAAGTCAGCGGCCGCTGAGCAAGGTCAGCGACCGCTGACTTGCTCTGGCGCGCGTCCGCGGGTGCTGGCTCGGGCGTTGGCTCGTCGCTAGCTTGTATGGCCTAGTCAGCGGCCGCGGAGTGTCACGCGACCGCTGACTAGTGCCTCGGCACTTGTCTTCATTTTCTTCTTGTTTTTTGATTCTTCCTCATTCTTTTTCCAACTTCGACGCTCGTTTAGGCCAATGATCCTGAAACATAAAATAAAATATAAATCGGGCCAAAATATCACGGAACGAGGGAAAATAATACGAATAAAGCTACGGAAAATCTAAGTTTAGACGAACAAAATGAGACTAAACACCGGTTTAGGTGCCGGAACACGAAACTCTGCTTTTTCTAGAGGTTTTCTAGAAGCCCGCAGGATTGGCTTTTCCAATGCTGACCCTAACTGAGTATAGATCAACAAACAGGCTCGTATTCTACCGGAGACTTTCGTCTTATTGGTAGATTGTATTTTTCCCATCTGATTAGCATGGAGAGTGAACTCGTCCCACTCTTCAATAAGCATTTCCAGGTTTTCTCGGAGATGCCTCTGGGCTAGGACGATGGATCCAATCTCAGCAGGCTCCATCCCTTGTTAGAAAATCTGCAAGAACATTTTCATGAGATTTTAACACAACAATATCATAAATATAATATTGACATAAAGTTTGCCATCTAAGTAATCTAGCCTTTTCAGGCTTTGATTCTATGTTGTTTTTTAAGCTTTAACCTGTGTATTGTCAACTTTTAAAGTAAATTTCTTTGCTAGTAAAAATAAAGGCCATTTTTTAAATGCCTTCACAACTGTGAATAATTCATTTTCGTTGATATGCCATCTAATGGCCTCATTTTCTGGGAACAATCTACTGCAATATCTGCACGGTTCTTCTCCATATGGAGTCTTCATTAGGACAGCTGCCCACCAATGATGACTCGCATCTGTATAAAGGACTAAATCGTCCTCATCTTGCGGTATTGAGATCTTTGGGAGGTTTCTACATTCCTCCTTTAGTTGTCTCATTCCTTGTCGATGTTCTTCTGTCCAGATGAACAGAACATCCTTTTTTAGCAAACTGCTAAAGATCTTTCTGTGCTTTGCAAGATTTTTGATAAACATTCCTGCAAAATTAACCACTCCTAGAAAACTCTGAAGTTGTTTTTTCTCTTTCAAATTTTCAGGAAAATTTTGGACCTTTTGTACAATATGATCCTGTAAAGAAATTCCAGATTCATCTATCTCGATTCCCAAAAATTCCATTTTTTGGGTTGCAATTACTGCCTTCTTCTCTGACAGTACTAATCTTTCCTTGTAACAAACATCTGCAAATAATTCAAGATGTTTGATAAGTTCATCCATATCTTTTGATGTTATTAGTATGTCATAAATATAGAAAAACATGAAAGAAAAAAAATCTTTAAAAAGATTATCCATTTTCTTCTGGAAAATTTGGGGAGCATTAGCTAACCCCATTGGCATTTCAAACAAAATGCCCTTGTGGTGTTGAGAAAGCTGTAAGTTTCTTACTTTCTTCCTCCATGCGAATCTGGTAAAATCATGATTTGCAATCAAACTTTGAGAAGACCTTAACATTTCATATGCAGTTAATAAGGTGATCTCTAATTGAGATAAAATATTCATCAAACTCAAGAATATCATTAATCCCTTTGTAATTAATGACAAGTCTGGGTTTACCTCTTTTGATCTCACCATGATTCCTTACCAGAAATCCTGGACTACTGTAAGGAGAATTGGCTGGCTCGATCAACTTTAAATCAAGGTGTTCCTTGATAATGATTCTCATATCCTCCTGATCTTTTAAGTCCATCAGGATTGGTCGGAACCTTACGAACTCATGCACCCTTTCTGGCTTTACTTTTAAGATTGCTTTGAGTTGGTTCTTTCCCCACCATGCTAAAGGATTCTCATTGTAGCATCTCGAGATTTTCCTTTTAACATCTGCAAGAGAAACCTGCATTTGAACTTTAATTTCTATGTTAGAAATTAAAGATATCTTAAGGATATGGATTTCCTTAATTTGAAAATCATTTTCTCGGATACAGCTAAGCACTGCTTCACTGAACCTTCTTTGATCTTTCATTTTCTGTTGACAAAGTTTGCCTTCATTTTCACCACGTTTGTTGCGAAAAACTACTGGTATTTGGCGATTAAAAACCCCTTGCAGCCGTTGAACAATGATTATATGCTCACAGTTGGTTGTGAACACTAATCTTCTCCTTTCATTGTCTTGCGTGTATCTTTTGAACATCTATAGCAAATTATTTCCCAACAGAATGTCTGCTCTAGTATCATGAAAATAGATTGGTGGAGTTTTAACCTTATACCAAGGTGTTTGACCTGCTCCCCTAATTAATATTTCCATCTCTTTTACTCCTTTGGATAAGAGTAAAATTCTTTTAGAGAAATCTTTTCGAGCAATTTGTGGTAATGTATCCTCAACTTATGCTGGGAAGATTCCTCTTCTTGCTGTGCAAATTCCTGCTCCAGTGTAAATATAGGCAGCGAAGTATTCTGCCTTATATTTTTTCATTTAACACCTCCAATAACCACTGGAAGATCATTATCTTCGCAATTTAGTGGAGCTGCTTTATTGATTCTTCGCAGCTTCTTCAGATTTTTCTGAGCAGTGGCTTGTTGACACCATTTTGAAAGCTTTTGATGTACATAAGACATCCTTTTGGCGATGCTGTCATTCACTTTTGGGATATATTCCCTGATTAGCATCTCTCTCCACGGGCTTGGAAATTTTAGGAAGAAAATTTCCTTTGCAATTGTTTCATCAGCTTTTGACTGATGTTGGTAAATCGTGAAAAGTTGAAGGAACTTATTGAGCGCCCTTTGATCTAAGACAACAAGCCTTAAATTATAAAGCGCCAATTAATACTTTCTTCTTTTCTCTTTATCGAATCCTTCATAATATCCTTCGCCGATGAAATGATCTTTGAATAAGACACACATCCTTCGGATAATTTCGGTTTAGGATTCCTCAATGAAGCATTGATTTTTCAACTCAATGTGGAATCCTTCACAGGCGATTTTCACCACGCCTACAATACAAGTTTCAAGAATTTTCACTAGTCCTTGTTTGTCGAGGTCGAGTGTTGCCGCTGCAATCCGCATCGATCCTCCCCATTCATCTATTACTGATTTACGATCTTTGAAACTAATTTCATCAAGATCGAGCATCACTCCATATGGATGAATGGGATCAAGGGTGGCCTTTCCAACCGATGAATCTTGGATTCTAGGTTGTCGCCTTCTTCTTGTTCTTTCCATTAGTACGGCCTCATCTGGTACAGTCGAGGTATACGATGGTCCCACATGAAAATCACGGGCTTCCCTCATGACCTCTTCGGGTGGCGCTTGTTGATTTAGCAGCACTGTTATGTGTGGAGGAGTATTGGCTTCCACCATCTGATGTTGGTTCATCTTGAGATCAACAACCTTCATGTTACCAAAAGATTCTGCTAGCTCTTGTAGATCATCAAGTCCGAGTCTTTCAAGGTGATTCATGATTTTTCACCTTGAAACATTCGTACATATCTTTCTACTTGAGGATCTTTGCCATCTTCCTTTACAGGTAAATGATAGTTTGGTCCCTCGGTGAATAACATATTGTTCCTCTTTTCTGAACTAGATCTGTTCTCCAATTGGCCTACTCGAATCTGAATATATTTCAAGATGGTTATAATTTCATCTTGTTGAGTAGATATTCGGTTTATCTCCTGGGGTACTCTGTACATGCAGTTGGCGTAATTTTGCACCGTCTTTTGGATCTCCCTTAAATCAACCGAGAGTTTTGAATTATCCGGGTTGATTTCTTGGAAGACTGGAGTGAACTCCCTTCTTTCTTGGTTCATTTGAAATGGGTAGGATGACCCATTTTCCTCTGCATTTCCACCTCTCTTTGAAGTGAACGGCCTACTCGAAGTAGATCTTGGTATCTACTCATCATGACGATAATCCACAAACTTTCATTTACATATACAGGACCATGAGTCCTTTCATCTAACTTGTCAGCCTAAAAAAGAAATTTTTCTTGGTGCTTACTTTCAATAATCTCCAAATTTTGGAGAAAATACCTGTAACAAAAGCATCTCGAACAATTGTCCGGATCCATATTTTCTTTGATGTCTCCTCCTTTAGGATAAATACTATTATGTAATAAATAAGATATAATTCATTAATAAACCTAGGGCTCTGATACCATTTTTAGATCCTTTATCATGCCAAGATATATATCAAACATGCAAAGATTTTTGTAACAAAATATCAACATGTTCTAATTTCAATCAGTAATATCCTCAAAAAATTTCATAAAAATCCGGTTGTAAAAAATAAAAAATCCGGTCGGTACATATTCAAAACCCGGTCATAGAAAACACAAAACTTGTTTATTATTTCTCGACCAGATTTTGGTTTAATATGAAAACCTTCCATATTTTAATTTTTTACTACCATTTTAAAATATTTTGTGCATCTTATTAATTGAAATCATTTTGAAATACTAATTATTAACCATATATGTAATAGAGAAATTGTGTTCTTAATTAAACATTTTGGATAGATAAGCGTGGGTAAAATAGTCTTATTGGACACTTTTCATATATTTTTACAGAAGATGACACTTTTCATTTTAGTGTTATGAAAGATGACATTTTTCATAAATAACTCAAAAAATAAAATATAAAATATTGATATATCAAATACGATTACGGTTTTTGAAACCGCCAATTATGACTCGATTACAGTACGATTTCGATTCTCTTCCGAACACCTCTAGTGGGACTTATCCCAACTTCCATATACACTACAATGGGCAAGTCTATTTTAATTTATTTGAAATTGCTCAATTATTAATTTAATCACAATTTACTAAAAATTAAATACTTTCTCATCAATTTTTTTTCTTTATATTTTGTTTTATTAACCTTTCAATTTCATTATTGATAATATATAAATATGCATACCAATTTAAAAATAGTGATAAAAAAACTTAATTTCGTATATAATATATGAAGAATGTATAGTCATTTGAAATACCAAAACAAATCATATACTCCCTCCGTCCCGCTAAACATGTCATGTTTTATTAAAATAATACACTCATCTGAATATAAAACAGGACATGTTTAGCGGGACGAATGTAGTATATATCCCATATCATGTTTGAGGAAAAAATAGATTAAGTGCGACATGAGATATACATTGAATCAAATACTGACAGACGCACAAAGAATTATTGGTATGAAATTAAGTTTCGATATTGTAAAATATTTTTTTCTGTAACTCAAATTGATGATAGAAACTTTTTATATAATTATTCTTTAAAATATCAATAATTTTACGATTTTATAATTATAAAAAATATATTCAACTATAAAAAAAAAATTGTGAGAACTAAAGCCCCCTCTGGATCCTCAAATGATTGATATTTATATATAGATAGACTTCTTCATTAATTTATGTGGTATTTACTCTCACTTTCCTATAGTTATAATCTTGAGTTAAAGAATAAATATTAGATAAACTTCTTTTAATTATTTTAATAGTAAGTAATTATATAATTTGAAATAATACTTTTAATTAAAAAAACATTTGTATTACCTTCTACGCTTGAATTAATGTAATCCAACTTTGTTACAATATTTTATCTTCAACATTCTTCAAAATATTTAAGTAATTTTCTTATATACAATAAGAATAAGTAATTAAAATTTAATTGCAATTGGTTATCATTAGTTTATTGTAATAGCAAAATATAAACTTAATGCAAATGATCTAAATATTATCGCATCCTTGTTACAAAATATAAGCTTAATGTAAATAGGTTGAATATTTACATTTCGTGCATCACACGGACCAATATACTCGTTACTTATGAAATTAAAGAATTTTACTCCTCTTACATTGTTATCGTGACTTCAAATAGGGATATTCGTGATACAGTTAAAACCGTAAACCTAACTAAATCAATAATGACTGTAAAAAAATATCTAGAATTGTTCTCGACGAGGATAAATAAGAAAGTTGTAATCTCGTTATCAACGAGTAAAATAAGAGATATTAAATTCGTACTAAATGAGGATATGAAATAGAGGAATCTAAGGTTAAAGGATTCGTCGATCTAGTGTTGATCGACCATGAACTTAGAGGTTTCCCGAACCACGTTAAATTCCTTATGTTCTTTACTTTCAGTATTGTTATTTATTGTGTTGGCCTACTTTACACTTCAGAAACGAGCATAAGAGCAGTAAGCTGTGCAGTCAATCAATTTGTCTTAAGAACGCCTAACTAATTTAAAGATTATTTTTGAAGTATAAGAGAAACAAACTTCTGAACACGATATAACTTCAATAGACAACTTGACATGCTCCATCAAGCTGCGAATCGGCCTAGTTAAGATCAAATCATCATTTTAATATTGAGAACTTATATAAGCATATCAACCTCTCTTCCAAACAGTTTTGGAGTTGTGGTCGAGGTACACTTTCGACTATCTTACTCCACAACCCCCACATTAAATTCCAACAAATCCTAGAATATAACTCGTTATTTAGGGCATGGATGAAATCTAGCACGGCTTACCGAGCTCGATTAGACAAGGAGTTGAACATATAATCACGAATCAAGCATCTTCGAAACATGTTGGTAAGCCTATGGAGTTGAAGCATGTGAAGGCTGAAGCTGAGTTTGGTGAAAAACTTGAGCTTGCTTTGAGGAGGCTGGATTTTTAATAGAAGCAAGTCCTAAATGAGCTTTATCTTGAAAGAAGTTCCAACTGCAGTCAAGGAAGATCTGAACACAAGTGGTTGGATATAAGTGGTGCTGAGAAACTAACTCAAGTGCCCATTACTAAGATAATAGGGTACATTGCCTTTTTAGATCATGACACAACCAGTTTGATTCAACTCTCATCTGGCTACTAGTAGATACGCTCAACTCATCATGTTTACAAATAACCAAAATCTGCTTCCGATCAAGAAATTAATACAAGACTATATTCAAAAAGGAAAAGAAGAAGAATGATTGAATTAGATGTAGCAGTAATAATTAAGTAAAAGAGTGGGTGCGGGGGGAGGTGGAGGGCATGAAGGCGAGGAGCATGAGCAAAGCCAATATAAGGATGGGCAAGAGCAGCAGCAGCAAGGGCGGCGGCGGCAATGGCGGCAGCACCACCGGCAACACCAGCAGAGACACCGTCAGGCATACCAGCACAAACAGCGACTCTAATGCCATGTAACTTTCAAACATTCTTCTCTTCCCACTAACCATTTCAGTATGATGCTGATGAATGTAACCGCCCATCTTCATCATCTTCTTCTTCTTCTTCCCTTCCCCATCGCCACCATTTCTTGATCTTCTTACTTCCTTAATGCTCTTCAAGTATTCTTCCTCAAGATTTATCAAATCTTTCGACAGCACTGATCTCGATTTGGGGTTCATTGAATTTTGAACTATAAAGTTAGCTAGCTAGGATCTGATCTTGCCTCAAAAATTAAAATTGGATCTTTCTCAAAGCTAGCAAAAGCGAGCGAGATAAAAGGAATTGTCTCTCGAAATCAGCTACAATTTCAGCTCAATCTTAGCTTCAGAACTTAGTTGACCTGCCATTGGAAGTGGGAAGAAACTTAGAATTACTGATTGAAAAGACACAACACATAGCTGACCATATAAGGAATAAAAATCTGTACCTTGAGAGCTAGTCTTGAGCTAATTGTGATTATGGAAATACAGATTGAGCACCACTTTTTTCTGTTTAACTCTGTATGTCTGTTTTCAAGATTGGATTTTGTTTCTCACAACCCAATCTAGGAATTGGGAGTATGCCTTTTTTAAGGAAGGGTAGGGGGGTTTTAAATGGAAATTAAGAAAACAAAGTTCTATTTTTTTCTTGAATTGTGGGAGAGAAGTTGAGGTTTATGGTATTATGTTGAAGCCTTTATTTGGTTTGGTACATTGGGGGAGTAGAATAGCTTACTTTTTTTTAGAAGTAAGGAAGAGATTTGGAAGGGACATGGCATGGGGATGGGGTTATGTTTGTTGCCATAATTTAATTAATACTCCACCACTAGTGGCAAGAGATAGATACATAATTATATATGATACATATGTATAATGCATGTAGGGTTATTATGACTCAAATCAATCGTGTACATTTATGGGGTGTTCGGTTACATAAGATTATATTAGCCCGTGATTATCCGAGATTGATTTGGCTCATGATAAGATGAGACTATTTTTATCATAGGGGTGGAACCAAGCCATATAAGCCATGACTAATTTTACATGGTATAGTTATGAGATTCATACCGAACGTGTAATAATAATTAATATGAAACTAAATCACATCACATCACATCACGGATATCTATCCAATCAAACACCCCTTACGTGATTGAAGAAGCACCCATCAACACATGTGTGATGTGCGTGTACGAGAAAGGGGGAAACCATGGGGAGAGAGAGAGAGAGAGAAGAGGGGGTGGATTCAGTGAATGGTAGAGTCAAGTGGCCAAGTGGGGTTGGTGGGGTGTTGAATGTTGATAAGCAAGCAAATGGTTGGGTTCAGTTCTGTCTAATTTAATGAAATTTCAATTCAAACCAAACCAAACCAAACCAAACCAAACGTCTCCTCGAGGTTCTTCACCCCTAGCCTACACTCTTAATTGGACTACACTTCTATTCACTTCACCACCCTTCTCTCTCTCCTCTCAAAACGAGGAATGTAGTTTCGAGAAAATTATTTTTCTTCTACCGTAATTTGTAGTACTATTTGCATAAAATAAAGTCCACGACTCTTCAACCTATATTATTCCTAGATAAATGAGTAAATCATGTTGGCCATCTATTGGACTTTCGCCTACCAATTACGTTTAATTAAACATAGATTTTATAATTTGCCCAACTTGTGTACTACTTTCCACATAATCTCCCATAATGGTTTTATTTCATTATTTTTTTGAGTAACCAATAGTAATTCATCCCCCCTCCTCTGCCTACTGAATTATTGAATGAACATGTGGTTTGCCTGTTACACATGACATTTTCCAACACGGCCATATAATTTTCAAAGTTGCTACAAATTTAACAAGAAATCATATATGCTTTTATTTAATCATAAAGCTTTACTATAAATTTTAAGTTTTAATGAACCGATTGCAGAAACTGTTGATGATTTAGTTCCAACACATTGTCGATAACTATATATACCTTGAGGATTGCCTGTAGAACTTCATGTAAATGTCAACGATTGATATGACAATATAATTTATTATTATATAAGTACATGACTTCATTCTAATAGGGCCTATCCATATCGAGAGGGTCTTCCATAAGCTTTTGAGGAGGGAGCGCTTTCCCAACGTCTTTCAACAAACCATTTTTCGTTATAAATCCATTTCTTTGGACGGAGTGGAATTTGCGGAATAGATAAGATAATGGGAACCTAACTAGCCCTGCGAAAGCATCATTTTTTTAGGGTTCTTTGCCGGGAAAGATAGTAAATGTTGGGAAGATAGCTACTCACCGGGACTCGCCCGCGTGGACCAAGCATCAGTTCTTTTCGTAGGCAAAGCCGAGTTTGATTGGAGAGTCTCAATTGGGACAGAACAAGTGGAAGATTGACTGGAAGAACGAGGACAAAAGAATTATTACCGCAAGGCATAAAGGGGGAGGTCATAAGCGTCTACGAATTATTATAATGTAAGAATTAAAAGTAATAAAATTAATTTTAATTATATTATAATTTAAAGCATGTCGTCATAAAATAGTCATCTTTGCAAAAATGTACAATAAGATTATTAAATTAATAAAATATCATTCAAATATATTGTACATACAAATTCAAATTAAATGAAAGTAGCATTTTTCATAATTTTAGTGAAGCATGATTGTTAAAACTAAAAATAAATAATTTATTTTATACCAAGTATAATCATATAAAGAAATATAAGATATATGATTTATTGAATTTAAAGTTATTTAATTTATAGTATATAATCAAACTTATAAGATAGATTTGTTCCAACCCGAGACATTAACAAAGATAAGGATAAAGACATAATCAGATTCACTAAATCATCGTACAAATACAGAATTTGTTTTGATATGAAATGGATATATATATATATATATATATATATATATATATTGAAAAGATGAAATAGAATTAGTTTCACATGTGTTAGTTAAAATTAAATTTGGGATGCGTATTTTATTAAAATTGATGGTTAACAATAATTATTTTATAAATTAAAATATTAATAATATTGTAGTAGTTTTTAAATATATATAACCGATTTATTCTTTATTTGGTGAGATTTAATTATTTGTATAGTATTTCTAATTACGAAACGACTTAAATATAATTTTATATTGTAAATATTTATTTATTTTTTTTCCTGAAATATATTTCATATACGTGAATGTAAAAAATTAATAAATGCTTAATTATTATTGTTGTTTTAATCATGTTGATTTATTATTTACAATTATAATAGATATATTAAAAAATTAAATATTAATCCGAAATAGAATTGCTTAAATGAGATAGCAAACAATGCTTAATTTTTTAATTATTTTTATAGTGCACATTATTAATATGGTTAATATACCATAATAGTCATTAATCTTAAAAGAAATTAGTAAATAATAACCACTTAAATTAAATCATGTCAATTATAACCATTTTTTCTATAAATTTACTATTTTAACCTTAATGATCACAATTAAACTATTTTAACAAACATTCATCTTTCTTTGTCAAAACTATCTCTCTCATCCAGTTTTATAGTAAATTCACAAAATCACCATTGCTGTCGTCATCGTCATCGCCGCCGTTGTCGTTGCAGCCATCACCAACACTGTTGTCGTTGTTGTTCGTAATTTCACAAATTACATGAGCACGACGAGTTCTTGTTATGTTCGCGTAATAACATGACCAAGATGATAACATACTAAAGAAATTACACGAGCACGGCGAATTTTGGTTATGTTTGTGTAATAACATGACCAAGATGATAGTATATTAAAGAAATTACACGAGCATGACAAGTTTTGGTTGTGTTCGTGTAATCACACAACCGAGATGATTATAATTTAAGTTTTAGGGTTTAGTTTATGAAATATTTATTGTGTTTTAGTTTAGGGTTTATGATTTAGTTTAACACATCAAATTTTTGTTGTGCTTGTGTAATCATACGACTAAAATTCTAGCATAATAAGGTAATTACACGAGTACAACGAGTTTTTGTTGTTTTCGTGTAATCATACGACCAAAATTATAGTATAACAGATAATTACATGATCACAACGAGTCTTTATTATGTTCATGTAATCACACGACCAAGATGATAGCATACTAAAGAAATTACACGAACACGACAAATTTTGCTCGTGTAATCACAAACTATTTTTCGTGTTATCACAGGATTAAACATAAGTAAATAAGGGTAATTTTGTAAGTGTGACTAGTTTTTACTTTTTTTTTCAAGTAACTATTATTTACTTTTCTTTTTGAAAAGTGGCTATATATGGACAATTTAGTAAATAATAGCCACTTCAAACAAAATATGTCAATTATAGTCATTTTTCTGTAAATTTACTAATTTAATCTTAATGACCTTAATTAAATGTAAAATTCGTAATTGCACGAAAATGAACGATTACATGACTAATGATCTTATAATATGGTTTTGTTATTTATTTATTTATTCAGTTTCATATGTTGTAATTGAACAATTACACGACTAATGCTCTTGAAATGTGATTCTCGTGTAATTTCATATTTATAATTATTTATGTAATTACATGAGCATGACCAAGTGACAGTCGTGCTCGTGTAATTTCATCTCCAGTATCACACATGTAGTTACACGAACATGACAAAGTGAAAGTCGTGCTCGTTTAATTTCATCTCACAACCACACATGTAATTACACGAATTTGATCAAGTGACAGTCGTGCTCGTGTAATTTCATCTCCACAATCACACATGTAATTACACGAGCATGATTTGATTTTATCCATGTAATTATCGCGGGTCACGTAATTATGGCGGGGGTATTAGAGTAAGAATGACTACTTTTTACATTTTTTTCAAGTGGCTATTTTTTACTTTTATGTTTGGAGATTGACTACTTTTGGGGTCTGTCCCTATAACATATCCTATATAAATTTTGCATCATATAATAAAGAATCGTTATATCCATTTTTATTTTTCATGCATGATTTGTTTTTTCAAATGAAGATAACAACCACATATATATTATAATTATTTCGATATTTAAATGTTCATAACTTATTCATATTAAATTTGTTTTTTATATATTATATATCAAATTAAAGATGTTTTCTATATTAGACTAGGCTTTAGGCTTCTTACTGTTTTTGTGCTAGTGCTTCTTCAAGATATTTTTCTTCTTCTTCAAGAAATATGTCATTAAACATGCGATAGGTGACATTCTTCATAATCACGAACATAGAATTTGTATCGATCTTGTATTGCATTAGTGACGCAATAATTATTGTTTCAGCTTCGATTGACTTGTATAAAAAATGTTGTACTAGGCAAAATTGACATTTCTCACAATGTCTTTTCTAAAACTAAGTTCAGAATGTTATTCTTTGCATCATCCTCAAGTACTCTAGAGAGAAAGTTGTAGTCAGGATAATCATCTCCTGGGTTCTCAAAAATATGGTTAGTGGACAAGTCGCACTCTAATCCATGAATTCTCAGTGGTAGTGAACTTTTATGAAGTCTTTTTGAGCTCCATCCACTCATCAAAATATGTAGGGAAAACTCATTGATCTAAATGAGGTTTGGTGGGGGCTCAGGATACCTGCATACCGGTTCTGATATTTTACCTTCAGTTTCGATAGAGGTTTTGAGGACGCCTCCCCAATAATCATTAGACGCATCAGTCTCTATGATCATTTTGTCTTTTGGGTTAGGAAGGTAAAGCTTTGGAAAGCTTTTTAGATTCTTTTTAATTTTCTTCATATAATTAGAATCTTCTTCAGTCCATTCCCACCGAACTTCTTTCTTAAATTTTACCTGCAAGGGTGCTCTAATGGCTGCAAGCTTAGGAATATAGTCAGAGGCATAAGTTAAAATACCTAAGAATCTCTGTAATTGCTTTTTATCTTCAAGTGTATCTGGGAACTTGTTTATGTGTTCTAAGATATGTGCTTGAGGAGTAAGCGTACCTTCATTGACTTCAAGACCTAAGAAATCAATCTTGGTTTTGAACAACTGGGCTTTTTTCTTACTAAATATAATTCCAAAGGATCTACACTTATTAAGGATTGCTGCAACGTGCAACATGTGTTCCTGTTCATTGTTAGAGAATACAAGGATATCATCAATGTAAACACAACAAAACTTACTATAATTGTTGAATGCAGTTTGCATCCATCGCTGGAATATGGAAGGTGCTTGCTTTAGACCGAAAGGCATGACGTTCCATTCATAATGTCCTTGGGGACACGTGAAAGTTGTTAAGGCTTTAGACTCATCATCTAGCAGGACTTGCCAAAATCTAGATTTGTAGTCGAAAGAACTAAACATCTTTTTTCCTCTAATTAATGAAAGTAATTCATTTCTATTAGGGAGGTTGTGGGAATCTCCTACAGTAGCATTGTTCATAGCTTTGTAGTTTATTACCATTCTTTTCTTACCACGTTTTTTCTCACTGTGATTATTAACCATAAAAGCTGGAGCCATATGTGGTGATTTACTAGGTCTAATTAATTTTAGATATAATAGTTCTTGAATCTGTTTTTCAAATTCTTTTCTATCTTCAGGGCTGTAAACCATTGGTTTAACTTTGATTACTGCCTTAGGATATGTTAATTTGATTGAGGCTGTCATCCATTTCTTAGTTTTTAAGGGATCTAAGGGATTCTCAGAACAAACTGTTTCTAAGAGTGTTTCAATCTTTGAAGTTTTCTGTAACTCAAAATTAAAATTCTTAGTTTCTTTTCGGGTTTTAATAAGCTCTCTCCCCCTTATTAAAAGAAGATTAATTTTGTGGGGACTTATGTTAACCGCTTGTGGGGCCTGGATTTTAGACCACTTTTTCATAGCTTCTAAAAAATCGGGTTTTCCTACTTGGTAGGCAGTTTTTAATTTACTTATAATAATGGGATCATTATTAAGAGTAAAAATAATTCTATCAGTATATTGCACAAAAGGCTGATATAATTGACAGAAATTATTTCCAAGAATAAAGTCAATACCTGATTCTTGTTGATAGACTGTAGGTATATGAAAAATTTCACCTGCAATCATTATGTCTAGGTTTTTACAAACCTTGTCGATTGTTATGGTAGAACCATTAGCAATCTTTACCTGTATAGGTCTTTCGCTATTTACCCAATGTTCTTCGGAAATAACGTTTTTACTTGCTATACAGAGGCTTGCACCTGTGTCAACATAACAATGTAATTCTTTCAATTTATAACCAGTAAATTTAAGTTTACCTTTGACATAAATTGAATCGAAAATGCTCACCCGCCCGCGGTGGGCATTTCTTAATGTGCCCGCGGTTGATGTGGCATGCCACGTAGATAAATATTAAAACTTAAATATTTTTTATTAATTATCACTTTCCGACTAGGGTTTATTGGTTAGGGTATAGTTTAATATTATTTAATAAATAATAATAATAAAAATAAAATTAATAAAAAAACGAAAAATATAGTGACTCGTATGATGATGTGTCAATGATGTGGTATTGCCACATCAACCGCGGGCGGTGGAGCGCTACTCTAAATTGAATTGGGGTTAGTGATGTTAGCCATCACTTTTTCACCGACTTCAAGAACTGTCTGAAGTTGATGCATCGCTTGATTCTGAATCTGTAGGGTCAGGATCAATTTCTTCTATTTGGTAGATATTTAGTTCACCATCATAGTAGTCTTCAACTGGTATAAAACCCTTGCTGGAGATTTCTTCAAGTAATTTAACTTTGTTGTCAAACTTTCTTCTGTTTGGGCACTCATTTGCATAGTGTCCTTCTTCACTGCAAATCCAACATCTGCAATTTTTCTTTCCTTTGTGACATAATTTTTGTTTGTTAGAAGTATTATCAAAAGATTTCTTTCTAACAAACTTACCAGGTTTGAAGGGTTTACTCTTCTTTTTGAACCTGTACCTTTTCATCAGTTTCTTAGATGACCTTTTCTTATTTTTATAAGACTTTCTACAACCGTATTCAAATGGTTGTTCAGTAATCTTATCGCAAATTCTTTTGCTAAAAGATTTTAACTGTTTTTGTTTTCTTGTTAAATCACAAATCTTAGAGATTTCTTCTTTAACAATTCTATGAGCATAGCCTAAACTATAAGCTGCTGTTCCTGAGGCTTCTAAATCAAACATTTCTAGAGCTTTTTGTCCTATCAAATGAATTTTTAGAAGATAATTTTTAATATACTTTCGATAATCTCCTTGATCGCCTATTTGATATAAATATTTTTCATAATCACAATAAAATTGATCAAGAAAAGTTATATCACAAAGCTACATGTTAGTAAGCATAGTCTCTGCCTTATTTTTTATGCGAGTTAATTCCTGTAACTTATCTGAAGATAAGTTTATTCCCAAAAACATGGTGTAGATACCATTTAAAACCTCATTAAAGGTTGTCATGGGATTTAATTTTGGCTCTCACTTGGTGAGTTTAATAAAAGTATTAACAACACCAGTAGACTTATGTTCTATAAGAGGAGTACTGTGCTCTGATCATCATAAGATTCTTTATTAGTCTGAATTATGAAACTAATTTCTTTGGCCCAAGCGTCTATGAGCTCTTTTCTGTTTATCTTACCATCAATATTAAGGATATTGCTTCCAAAAATATTAGTGGTATTCTTTGCTTCAGAATTATTAAAAGGGTAGAAATTACCTTTTCTTTTTCTGTTTTCTCTTTCTTCGGGGCTTTTGGATCCTGAAGTTTCTCCTTTTTGTTCCTTTTTTTGGGATGAAGGTGGAGTATTTTGCTGTCTGTCAGTTCTGAAATTTTCTCTAAATTCACCTTCAGAGCTTTCAGTTTCTTCCTTCTTGAGAGTCTTTTGATTCCTCTGAACTGAAACTGTCAATTTTGTTAAAAATTTCATAATCATTAAACCCAAACATAGATTTTAATTTATTATTATTTTCTATTTCTTGGTTGGCTATAGATTCATCATCTATTTCCATTAATCTGATTGCCTGCTCAAGGATGTCAAAGTTGTCATCATTGATTTGCAGTTCTTCATTTTCTAGATTGCTCCAGAAGAATTTTTCGACCTTTTCCATGTAATTCATGTTGATTTTTTATCAACTCTGAATGGCCATGTAAGACTTCCAGGGTTTTTACCTGTTCCTAACTCTTCGTTACCAACATTGAAGTTTGGATAACTGTATTTACCTGAACTTGTTGTTCTTGTTTCTTGTTGATATTCAACTGAAACTATTTCTTTATTCTTTGATGTACCTGTACTTAAAGCATCAAGAATTTCTTTATTGCAAGGACAATCATGAATAATTGTTTTTATTTCATTAATCGTCTTAGGTGCTGCCGCTTCAATATTGTCTTTAATATTGCCGACATTTTGTTGATTTTTAAGCAACTTAAGAATTTCTTCTAATTGTGGCTTAATAATTTTATTGAAATCTTCCTGAAGTTCTTTCAAACTCATCCTACGATTTTCTCAAGGTATTTTTCGATTTCATTTAACTTATTTGTGAAATCTAAAACTTCTTGTCTAGATATTGGTAAATCACACTTAGCATTTTTAATCTGCTCGATTTGATTAGCCAATTTCTTGATTCTATTGTCTTGTTCGACTATGAGATTTTTTACTTCTCCTAGTCTAGCTATCCCTCCCCCTCTCTGATAGTAAGCAGAGTACTTACCGTAGATACTGGGTTCTTTGGACCATTGTTCACTAGGATCTTTGCTGAGTCCGAAGAAGGATAGCAATTTGTAGATTCCAAGCAATGCTCTTCCTGTAATCTGGTTAAGATTATTAGTAGAGGAAATAATAGCAGAAATACGATTATTACCTGAAAGGCTGCTGAAGAGATAACTCTTCTTTTCCTGTTCAATTCCTTCCTCTAGTCGTTTGAGGTTGAGAATCTTTCCTTTCTTGTAAATATGAGGACTATCAATGTTAGACATATTTAACTAAGAAGTTCTAGTTTTTGACTTAAATCGTCAATTCTAGTAGAGACATTCCTAACAAGATCTCTTTCAGAGGGTTCTCCTATCATTAGGTTCTTCCCTTTGAAGCTCATTCTGGGTCTTTCTCCCATTAAAGGTTTATTCCTGGCTATATCTATTGCCCAAGAATTTTCTAAAGGACTGATTTCAGAGAATTGTTTTTCTTCTACAGATCCTATATCTGAAAATATATCTTCCAATTCAATATATTCAGATTTTTTGTAATCTATGCTGTGATGACTATTAGTTAGGGCATAAGCTACAACGTAAGATATGCTGAAGACTTTATCTCCTGCATCCATAAGGTTTTCTCTTTCAAACTGATGTACAAAAGATAAAACTGTATCTAAGTTCTTAGTATCCAAGCTAAGTCCGAACTTAGGATAAACAGAGAACATGAATTTTTGATACGCTAAATTACCTCTAGCTGCACTTAAAATACAATCTCTTCGGTCTTTGATTCTATTATCTATTAAAGCCATTTTAATAGGTGAATCAATTCCTTCTTGAAACTCAGATTTTAACAAAATCTTTACAGCACCTACGTGGACTGTACTGATTGTTGACCTAATCTTAGAGTCAATTTTAATAAGGTTTTTTCTAATCTCTTCTCTATTGATAAGGGATAGAAAAACTGAACCTTTAGTATCTTTAATGTCAACATGCATTTCTTTTGTGCTGACAAAATAAAAGATGTTATTCTTTCTTTTCAAAATATTTAAACTGAAAGGGATTTTAAATATTTTTTCTTTCTTTAAATCAAGTTTTAAATTTTTTATTTTTGAAAGCATTTCTTGTTTTACTAAGAAGCTTCCTTGAAATCCGTTTTCGTTTTCAGAAAACTCGATTTCGAAATTGTCTTGTTGTTCTTCAGAGATCTGAGAATCATCAAGATGTTCTTTTCCTTTTAAAAAACTCATTTTAAAAGTAATCTAACCACAAAAATGGTTCTGATACCAGCCGGTCACTTTCCTAAAAAATTAAAAATTTCTCTTAAAATACATCAATCCAACTTTTTAAAACACAACACTTTACTTTCTTAAACTCCGTGCAGGATCTCTTGCGGCCGCATTCAGCGGGACAGAGGGAGTAGTTATTTTTGTAAAAAATAAATAAATAAAGAGGATAATGGATTGAAGTTGAGGCACTCAAAGAATTGTTTGAATCAAATCACAATTGAAGCATAACTGACAGTTTTAAAAATCGTAACCATTCTGACAGTTCGATTATGAAACGTAACTGTGTTGGAGATGGTTAAATTTTGATTCCAAAGCCATAGAACTATAAGCCTGGTTTTGAACAATCTATTTATCAATATTTTTTTATAAATTTTATCTCTTATATTAAATAAAATAATTATTTATAATTAATAAATTATATTAAGACGGTTCCAAAAGAATTGACAATTTCGGACCGGAACTGACAGTATGCAAACGGAATAATAAATTTATAAACCGACGATTCAATTAATGTTATAACCTTAGTATACATGTTCAGTGTGAAACTTTTTTTTTCTTTCATTTTCTTAGTCCATCTTCTTCTAGCAGTGAGCACCACCAGCCACCCCCTCTTCTACATTCACCGAGCCAAAAGTCAGACTACACTCCCTCATCTTGGCCCCCTCTGAACCAAAATTCTGGCTACGCCCCTTATTGGAACCCATTTGAAGGGGCTTACAACACGCAAAACCCACATGTCTCATAAGTTGAATAAAACATGCAATATTAAACACAAATAATATCATATAACTGTTCAACTTATAACGTGTGTCTAAGCTCTCGCAATTAAACGATGCCTATATGACGTAGTAAGCTGACCCTAGTCGAATCTCGTGGAAGGCTTGACAGGGCTTCCTAGTTAAAGTGCTAGAGAACAACAATTAAAGATCTTAAACATGTTAAGCAGATAACATACATACGTCTAACTAAGCTAACTAATCAACAATTAAGGCTCTAGATGCTGAACACTTGCTTCGATCATCACATGATATGACTAATACACACACTCACATGCCCATCAAGAATTCTTAAGAGCTATCTAATTACGAACTTTCATGTTGATAATTAGATCATGACTGACTTTCGTATTTAGTCACACAATTAAGAATCCAAGTTAAACAAACAAATACTTGATTAATACGACTCCGATTATAACCGAAGTTTATTGGATCTTGATCCGACACAAGGATCATTTCTCGACCTCACCCTACGTCTAACGAATTGCAACAGTGATCAATCAGCACAATCTAATAAGCACGAATCCAAACAACAAGCATGATTTAATAATAACATCAACGATCGATTAAGAAATTCAACAATCCTAGTGGAGATCAACTACTCAACCCAAATAATCATAAAATAAGAACTCAAGAAACAAGAACTCACTAATGACTACACTATGGGAATAAGCAATCAATCTCCACCTTAATTCGTCTCTCCAAGTCGAAATATAAGTAAAAGCGCTAAGCAAAAAGTTCTAAGACTGAAGGATTCGAGTTCTATATGAGAGATATGAAGAGTGTCATTCAAATGGCCTGGAATATCCTTAAAAAACCCACCAATAACCGTCGCCCAGCGGTCACTGGCTTTCCTGCGTTGGTGCACAAAATCAGCGGGCCCAGCGGTCGCTGGCCCAACCTCTCTGTCCCTCGCTTTTCTGCAGTCCAACGACCACTGGCTGCCACTCTTTGGCCTCTGAACCCTGCATCCCAACGAGCGCTGGCTAGACACGACCAAAATGAACCATAACCTACACAAAAACGAGTTAAACAATAACACAAGTATAAATATGGAGGAGATAAAATACATAATAATCGAGACCTAAGCATGCTCTTAAATGTTTCAATATCTTTACCTTCTTCCTTAATCCGAGAAGTCAAGTCGATATAGATGACCGAAATTCCACCTTCTGATTTGCGAACATCAGTTCATGTGAGTATTTGCATTGCACAAATGTCCATTGTCTGAACCACCAACGAAGTTCGACCTTCGAAACTTCTAACGTATGACCCACCTAAATTCCAACCCGACAAACATTCAACCCAAACTCATCATGATAATTTCTTATGCTTATCAGGTCGAGTTAATAATGATCTGAACCCGATAAAATTTATTACAAACCCATTAATTTATATCGTATCATACCAAAGACTAACAATCCTAAATTAAACCACAATTTGAAATTAATAAAATAAAATTAGAACACTTTGTACATACATACATAAGTTTTATTTATATATGACACGTATAATTTAAATTTAATATAAGTATCACTTTAAAAAAAATAATAAACGATTTGCTTTTTAATTTATTTTCGTAAAAAAGATCGTCATATTAATTATTTATATGCACCAGACTTGATGAGATTTCTCATTTTCCCTTCAATTCGACAAAATAGTCTCACATTTTTAATTGAGTTGTCTTATTTTTATTTTTGGCAAAAAAATAACTTAGACCCATTAAAATTCACTTTTAATATGTATATTACTTTGTGTGCCAAAACAAATATGACTATATTATTGGAAGAGAAGAGTACTCATATTTATGACCAAACAGCCGCCGCCTGCACAATTTTACTACCAATTCAATTGATGCTGCAGCAGCCTCAAACTGGTCTTGCAAAAACGTCCACAAATGCCTTCTTTTTTTGACTGAAAACTTCATTTTCTTTTTTTGCCAATTTCAATAATCATAGAATAAAAACCCTAATTTTACTGAAGTCTGTAAATTTTGCAGCAATAAACCATTTTGCTTATTTCATGAATCATAAATTCCTTTTATCGATATGAGGTACACATCATGTTCAATTGATATATGAATGAATATCCAATAATAACAACAATTAAGGCAGGATCTTGTGTCAAACATTGAGTGGGGTCAAAACTAGTTATAGATGGAACAGGTTTTTGTTGTGAGGCGATGCCAAGACAAGAAACAAACAACAGCTCGCAGTAGCAATATATACACTCACAAGCTACAAGTCTCACGTTTCAGTCCTGCAACCTAAAAGAAAAGAAGGTTAGAGAGTTCCTTACAAGTTGATAACAAGAATCTTTCATATTGACAATCAAGATAGAAAAACAAGAATATATCATGCAGTAAGTGTACCTCTATTACATGAAAAACAAGAATATATCATGCAGTAAGTGTACCTCTATTACATCTCCCTTCTTCTTTAGACGAGTCGTGCCACCTTCCTTGCAGACGGGCAGCTTCATCGCTCCCCAAGGCGTGTCTGCGTCGATATTTCCTTTTATTGAGTAGCCTATTCCTTTCCCTCTAATCATGTCCCAGAGAGCAGAACCAAAGTCCTTAGGCCTAAATGTGATTGGGACGTCGATATAGCTGATTCCGTTCTTTGCAATTTTTGTAGATTTGCTGAGCTCAGCGCCTCCTATGCTCACACCAGATAGCCATACTTCATAGTCAAGATCATTTAGGCAAAGGTCAAAGTCATTCTTGTTCTCCAATTTCAAGTGCAGAGTTGCTACAGTTTCCTCAAAAGAGAACTTCTCGAAATGAATCTTCTCAACATCAACATCTGGCTTGTAAGGTACTGGAATCTCTCCAGTCTTCTCAAGCGGTAGAGTGAGCCTACCAAAAACCGGGACATCAACTATGAGATCAACCTTGATTCTGTAAGGAATGACACTTCCTGGCTTTATGTCATCGTATGTTTTCTTGATGTCGTCATATATCAGACAAGCGGGTATCTTGACAGTCTCAGAACCACGAGCATGTATGGTGCCAGCATCAGGGATCAGCCCGGAAACCAGTTTCCTCTTGTTGCTCTCTATCAAGTAGTTTATGTTGATCAGAGGGATGGGAATGGGATTCGGATTCTTGATTAGGACATCTAACACTATATCTGCCTTTTCAAGATTGATGCGAGGGATGCGGATTCCTGTCACATCTGCAGTTGGCTTCCCAAATCCAACTGTTTCCTCGATTTTCTCACCAATGTCGTGGATGAAATCCTTCACCTTATCCAGAAATCCACCCTTGTTTCCTTCTTTACTTATACCTTCCTTGTGCATCCTTTACCTGTGAAGAATAGATACAATAGAGTTGGGATTTTTATCACCAAAACACCAACCTTTAGGGGGATTTTACTTTGATGGATTGAACAAATTCGAGCTTTTTTTGTCGTCTAATCTTCCTAATACTCAGTCATGTGTTGTCAGTTAAATCCATAGACCAAGGTATATACCCTTTATACTATATACACAGATCAACTATTGAGGTTGCCTTTTATCAATTATAGCTACAATGTTAGAGCTCACACACCAAATGGAGGGAAAACAAACTCATTTTCAAAGGGAAACTACATTAGTCTTCATAAAAACACAGAACACATATCAGTCTTATAGAACCAAACATGTCAAAATGCAGAAGATTGTAATCAATAGAAAGTGTAAAGAAGCGAACGAGGAACTCGAGAGGTGGACATCTAATGTAAATACAAAACAGACTATTGAGTTTGCCTTTATCAACCATGCCTACAATATGCAAGCTCATACACCAAGTGGAAGGAAATCGAGACTCGATTCCAAAGGAAACCTAAATTAATCTTTGCAAAAGCACAGAGCAAAGTCCATTCAAACATCATTCCAATTTCCAAACTATGAGAATGAAGCACATCATCAGAAATAACTATCGAACAACTAGTCAAGAAGCAGAGGACTGAATAATACTATAAAAAGGGATTTCATATCTCATAAAGACCAAAACTTTATTTTCCTCTCCATTTCTCTCTTATTATAAAAACTAACAAAGACACATAAAAATATAGACCCTCAATTTCAGTCCACAAAACCCCACCTTCATTTCCCAAACTAATAGTTTCAAGAAATCAGTAATATTAGCATAATCCCCTAATAGAGCAAAACTCACCAAACTCAAGGCCAATAACAGCTCTCTCTTTTAGTTGTTTCCAACGCTGTATTTTGTTTGTGTAATCACATCAAGAAAAGAAAAGGATGATATAAATACCCGATCGATATATGAACAGATAAATTTAAGAGAGAGGAACTCAAATGAGTTGCGGATTTAGGATGAGAATCTTCAGACGAAATATAATGAAGTAAATGAATTAAAGAGAGTTTACCAGTTGAGAACAAGTGAAGTTTAGCGGTGGTTCACCTCAATCCTCTATTCATCAACACTAATGATTACAAACCATTCTTGTATAAGACTATGTTTATCAATGAAATTACACAACCCTCACAACTCAATCATCCAAATAAAATATTAATTTATCTCTCTTCCACCTATACAACCCACAACATAACTCATTCTCACAACCTTCCTACTTTATCCATGACACCAACTCTAAATAAATATTTATCTTTTATTTTTATTAATGGTATATTATACATATACAGTATATTTAAAATAAATAATTATATTTTAATTATTATTAAAAAAATAATTTTTAATTATAATAATTAATTATTTATAAACTTAAAATAAATAACGGATTTATTAATTCAATACCAAATACATATGAAGTGGATACATAATTAAACGAAGTAAACCAAAATACAAATAGATGCGTTAGATGGAAATTGGTTGTGCTTCAAAAAATATGAATATGGTACTCTATTTATAGAGAATTTAAAATCATGAATTTTCATATATTTTGTATATTTTTTAATTAATATTATTTAAATTAATTAGTAAATACAAATTAAAACTAATATAATTGGGTTATCCAATAATATGGTGCCAAGTGGCACCATATTATTGAATAACCCATTAGGAAAGAGGGGTTGGCTAGCCGAGCTTTTGAAGGAGTGTCATGGCCATTTTTTTGTTTTTGATTTAATTTTGTGTAATTTTATTTTGTCTTTTTCTTATGACACCCAAGTGAGTGTCATGAATAAACATGGTCTAAAAGAGTCAGTATTTTATAAATGTGATTACGTGTAAAATTGCCTTTACGTGAAAAAACATGTTCATATTTTTTAAGGGAGTAAAATTATTAATCACTTTCATAAATTAAAAATAAAAATATATTTATTTAAATATAAAAATTAAAAAATATTTACTTGGTAATATGAAGAATTTTATCAACGTTCGTATTATTCAAATTATTTTATAAAGTAAAATATATGAGCGCATATTAATTTTTTTATATGCACATTTAACTGGGTAATTTATATCTTTTATTTTTAAATAATTATTTTTTATATTTTTCTTATTAAAATATTTTAGTTTTTACCCTTTTTAAAACATACTAAAAATGCTCAAAATTAATGTAAAGAGTCAAAATGTGATTTTAATTTCAATCGGTAGTCTTGTTCTAAAAATAGTATTAGAATCTAAGTTTATTAAGGAATTATGTTTTCTTTATTTATTATATATAAATATATATAGAAATCAATACTAGACATATATTGGAGATGAATTGTTAATGTTATAGGTATTTTCTCTAAAAATTAGAGGAAATATAAAATGAAACATTAAACCAAACTTAAATATTGGAATATTTAATATAGCGATTGTACCAAAAATAGAGCCAACGGTAAAAAAATATTCAAATACAGTGTATGGATAAATAATTAGTTTACTTAGATCTTCTTCTCGTAAATACGTTATTCCAAGATCAGATAGAGAACCAAAAATAAAGGGCACATCAAATTCATTATCAATAATCTAAAGTGCAAAGAAATCTCTCCTAAATTCTTAGATATCCTACCATATAGTTCTAAATTATCCAATAATTTAAGAGAGACTCAAAAGGCGGTACAAAACTATAGCAACTTCCAACATGGTTAACCTCAAGATATAAGTCTGATATCTTCAAAATATGATGATATCATAAGCATCTCAAACAATATTCATATTCGGGTGGTAAAGTTACAACAACAACCGCATTCTGACTGATCAACTAAGAATCATTTTTCCAACAAACCAACTTACCATTTACCAGTGGGAAATATGGAAAAAGATCCTTGAGAGGAGGTCATATAGCGAATGATTCGAAATAAAAAATCACGAGTAACCTCGAGTGTATCGAAATCGGATATCTACAAGAATTTGACGACTCTTTTACTAATATGAGAGTGGTTAATTTAAAAATAAATTAAGTGGTGGAGGCCCAAAGAAGAATATCAAAGATTCCACCACTCCAAGTACAATACACAAAGATTTATGAAAATAATTGAAACCAGCTTAGTGGGTGTGGTCAAAATTATGTGGGAAAGCATATTATTTGATTCTAAAAATCGGTATTTTGCAGATGATTGTTGGGAACCCATAGAAATAATTTTGATGAGGCTCTTTCGAAACACACTTAGATTATTTTTCTATCGTTATGAAGATGAGTTAGATACAACTTGAGCTATGATGTAATAGAGAGATCACTTTATCGATCTGCTCTGATAGAGAAGCAAGCCTGCTATGGTTTATATTTCTTAGAGTTGGTATATTCACTACAAAAAAAATACATCAAGTAGGCGATAGATTGTACGACGGACTGTGAATCCGTCATCGCATAGCGACGGACTGGTGACGAAAGAACTTAACGACGGACTAACGACGAAATTTTTAGCGCGCAAGTTGGCGTCATAACTAACGACATACAGGACGATGGGCCAGTCCGTCGTTAAGTAAATTAATTTTTTATTTATTTATTTTATAACTTGACGATGGACTAGTCCGTCGTGAGTCTGTCGCTCAGCCCTAATATTACGGGTTTTCTTTCCCATTTCGTAAAATCAGAGAGCAGTACCATATCACCGATGATTCAGAACCTCCACCGGCTAAATACATCTTGGTAAGTCGTTTCTTCCCTTTTCCTTTCTATCTATCTCTTTCTCACCTTGTTTTCTCTATTCCTCCGTTCAGAACTTCTCTCTGCCGCTCCAGTTGCTTCTGCCGCCGTTCGCTTTCATCCCCTCCCGTCGCTGTCAAGCCTCTGCCCCAATAGCCCTGCTCCACCGCCCTTGCTCCACCGCCTCTGCCCCACTGCAGGCGCCACTGCCCCATCGCTCCTGCCCCGTTGTCGCTGCCCTATTCTCGATTCTATAATTGAGGTACAATTTAGGGTTTATGCTTAATTTAGGTTTAATTAGTGATTAATGTTTAGAGTTAATTAGTGTTTATGCTTAATTTAGGGTTTAATTAATGATTTATGTTTTGGTTATTAGTGATTATGCATAATCACTAAGCATATGATTAGTGTCTATGCTTAATTTAGGATTATTAGTGATTAATCAGTACTTAGTGATTAATGTTTATGCTCATTAGTAGGGGTGTAAACGAACCAAGCCGCTCGTGAACGGTTCGGAGCTCGACTCGAAAAAAGCTCGTTCGAAATTTATTAATTTTCTAAACGAGCCGAGCTTGAGCCTCAAATCAAGCTCAATTAGATTTTCAAGCCGAGCTCGATCTTGATGATGTTCGGCTCGATTCTAAACGAGCCAGTTGGCGAACGTGTTCACGAACAGGTTCGTGAACATGCTAGTGATATTAATATTGTTTATTTAAAAATTTTACAATAATTTAATCAATGATTAATTACAAACTTTATTTTTATTTATTATTAGCCTAAGTATAAAATTTGATAATAATAATCATAATTAAAAAAATAAATTATATCTACTTATCGTAACTACAAGACTATGACTATAGATTGCATCTAATTTTGATTACAAACTTATGTTACAAGTTATTTTAATAAAATATTTATGTGAATCATAATGCATATTCATAAATTGAATAATTTATAATACCAGTATAACTATGAGTATAATTAGTATTATAAATATAACATATTTTTACAAAGTATTATAACAACATGATTTGTTGAGTAGTTTCAATCAAACCTTAATATATATTTTAATGTAAATTAGGTCACAATTTCATAAATTATTTAATTTAGAATATAAAATGAGTTGCATAACTTACATCTAACATATTACATGTATATATCTAAGTTTCTAATATAATATTATATAAACAATGCAGATATAACTATAAATATATAGTTACCATTATAAATGTAACACAAGAATATTTTAGTAGAACTATATATTAAGTCATTTAAATAAAATATAATATATATTATAATGCAGATTCATAAATTTAATATGAATCGAAAAAAATATTCAAAACGTATTTGAAATATGATTCGAATAACCAAATAATTTAAAGTATACAAAACGAAATTCTAATATTCAGTTCGTTTATTTATATCAAACCTTAATGTGTATTTTCATGTATATTATAGTATTAAAAATATATAAAATAAATAATTTATAATATAAAATAAATTAGATAACTACAACTACAAGTAGGGGTGTACACGAGCTGAGACAAACCGTATACTAACAATAGGATCGAGCTTAATATCATACTTTAATACATGTACAAAATAAATAATTTATAATAAGTATAACTTTCTAAGATAATTATATATTTTTATGTATAAAAGAAATATTACAAAGGGTTATTTATGAATTATACCCTATTCTATAACATTTACAAGTAAAATACCCACATTGTAAAAATTATAATAAAAATACCCAAAATTACTAAAATAGCCTTAAATGTTAAGTATTGTTAAAAGCTGAAAGATGCCCACCCTCACTCTTGGTAAACGTGAAAGCTGAGGCCCGTGTCAGGCACTGCAGCTGCTGTCGCCTAAGGTAATGTGTAGTCAAACTTCACTGATTTATAGAAGGAAAATAGGTAAATGTTATAGAATAGAAAATAGATAAATAAGACATATTAAAAGAGAAAGAGGGGTTTTATTTTAATATTGACCGGGTTTTGAGAGAGAGAGAAGAGAGATTATTTTTCAAAGTGGAAGGGTTTCTCCACTTCGCCGGTTTTTCTTCAAAGATGTGGCCGTGGTTAATTTTTCAGTGCCAGGTAATGTGACGTATTTCAATATCTTTCAATCCTTTCTTCTCATATTTTTTTCAATCCATTGTTTCAAAATTTATAATTATTTTGTAGAGATATAAATTGTAATTATTATTGTCTCCAGATTTATTATTATTTTGTGAAGATATTGCAATTCTTTTGATATTGCAGTTTGCTGGATTTTGAAGGGTTAATTTTTTCGGGTTTTCAAGCGAGAGAAGGTATTATTGTAAAATTGTTCAAATTGAACGAGGTTTGCAAAATTTATAATTATTGTTGTAAAACATTTATATTATTTTAAATCTTGAATTTGATTTAATTATTTAGGCTGGAAAAGCAGGGGAACAACAAAATTTTTTTTTCTTTACTTCACGGCGAAGCGAAAAGAATGGCACAAGATGTATTTTTCAAAAATTATGATTTAATTGTGATTTTAAATCAATTTTTATAGTTGATCTATGAATATGATTTATTTTATTTGTTAATTATGATTTATATGTGATTATCATGTTATTTGTTTATAACATTAATATTTACTTATTTAATTTAATTTGTGTACGATAAATATATGTTTAGTGTTGATTTATTTAAATAAATATAGTATATTTATTTTGTAAAAAAAATTAATATATGTAGAAGAAAACTAAAACCCAGACGGTTCGGGTGAGGGAACAAAACCGTCTGGGTTTATATTAACCACGTCCGGGTTTTCATTTCATATGTCCGAATTTTTGTTTTTTTTTAATAATTTATTATAGAACACATTGAAACAATAGTATAATTAGGTGCTTTAATCATAAACCTGGACATTTTTTATAAATAAATTCATCCTTAATTATCACTTTTTAATAAGATTTATTAAAAGCTACAACCTTATATCTCTATATAGTTTTTCTTATAATTAAAATAAGCCCATAGTGAATGAAAAAAATTATGAAAAGAAAATGTAAATACATGTTGTAATAGATAAAACCCGAACAGTTCATGTGTGCGATGAAACCGTCCTGGTTTTGATTTGTCACGTCCGGGTTTTTGATTTTGGCATCCGGGTTTTCATTTGTTTTCTTATGGTTTCATTGTTTCACAAATAATTATAATATGCATATTAAATATCACATCCTGATAGTTGTTTATTAGATTGAAATTATTTCTAGTTGTTTATTTAATTGAAATTGTGTAGCTGTTTATTTGATTGATTTAATCTTATAAATAAATAATAATAGATCCCGTATTTAAGACTTGAACTTTTGGACTCGACTATAGTGGCAAGCACGTACTATAAGGAATCAATATTAGAAAAAATTTGCAAGACATTAAGGCATGTAGGAGGTGAGCCGCTATTGCAGCGATTTAGAGATGGATGTTTCGGTCATTTTGTTGACTGGAGATCGGGGCAGAAGTATTTGGGTGTGCTTTCGTACTTGGTGGCGTGAATGGTGTAGCCTGACGATGACGATGACGAAGGTTTATTCTTCGTTGTGAACAAGGGTCGGTACCGTTTCGGTGTAGAGGAATACTGCTTGATTAGCGGTCTTCACTTTTCTCATTCAAATTTCGACACACGCCCTACATATATGACTTAGGGCACGTCGAGCTTTATAATACCTTTTGCGGTACATCTTCCTCGACAGGAGGTGCTGTACTTAAGACTCTCACGAACCTCTCAGTTCAAGACCCTGACGGTAAATTATACCTTAAGACGGTCCACGTGCTCTTTGTTGCATTATTTTTGCGTGGGGCTGATTCAACGGTCAGGATCGACTCGTGGATGTGGGTGCTAGCAGACGATCTAGCTGCGTTTAGCCTATTCCCGTGGGGGGCTATATCATTTCTTTGGATGCGGCATTATTTGAACAACATAAACTGAAAAAATGTCAAGTACAATCTGTACGGGCCGTCATGGGCACAGTACGTCTGGATGCTCAAGGTATTTCCATGGATGAGCCAGACATTTGAGCGATTGTGTGATGTGGAGATTCAGCCCAGATGTTGTTGTAGGAGGTTCATTCCCAGGATTCCTATTGACGTCATACACCATATGTTTCATATGGAAGAAGTAATTTTAAATATTTATGAATATGAAATAATTTAATATCAAATAAACAAATTAAAATTAACATTATAATTTCTTTATGATTGCAGAGTGAGGTGACTGAGATGACTGCCAGCGTTGATGAGCAGTTTTCATGGTATTATTAGTTACTGTTGAGTATGGATCGGTGGGAGGTCATGAATATCTTGTGGGCAGCGCCATATAATGCATTGAGATAGGGGGTTCAGCCGCCACGATGCGCACATCAGATAGACAATGCGGAGGGAGTTCACATTGATCCATTGGTGACACGTGCACGGAAGGAGATCCTATCACCACATTATCATCCAGATCCGAGCGGACCTTCTTCGTCAACTCATAGGCGCCGAGACAATGGGAAACGGGTTAGGCCACCGTCATCCTCCTCTTCTAGTAGTAGCTCTGGCGGGAATAGAGGCGGTCATGGTGTGCGTCACGGATCGTACACGATTACCCCAAACCAGATGGAGCGGATTGTAGAGCTGGCCGCAAAAAGGGCCTTCGAGAGGGTTGCTGATTTGGCGGTTGAGAAATCACACAAGAAGTTATTGCCGATTCTGAAGAAATGGTTTGACGAGTTCAAAGACTCTTTTTGATGCACAGGATCAGGACATAGTCCGACATATTCTCCACATCATCGGCCATCTCCTGCTCCAGTTCCATCTCCACCGAGAGATCCATCTCTTCTGAGATGCTCTGAGCGCAACAAACATATGATGGAATCTATCGTCATAATCGACATCTAAATCAGTGATCGTTCCCGAATTTATTCTCTCAAGCATGTACAGGTACCCTAACAACATCTGAAATGACTTATAATACCCACCATAGATCATCTCAACAGCCATTTGACGTGCTCGCAGCACCAAATCGTATTTAATATGAATTCCAAACTCTTCGTGCAACTCTTGTATCATCTCTTTCGGTTTAATTATCTGAAAATCACGACAAATTTTCTTTGCAAAGTACGTAGCCACAATCTTTGAGTGAACTCTTGTTAGAGGAACGTAGTCAAATGCCATGATGCATGTATGCTTATCAGTAAACTTGTAAACTCTCCAAGACTGATTTGTATCATCACCGATCCAGAAGCACGAAGCTCGAAAGTGTATTTCTTCTCAGGAAGTGAACAAAAAAGCATTAATCGAGTATTATCAGACTTATATGTTCGATATTGCATGCCTCGTTTCATGTGCCACATGCCGACAACAACTATCAATTAATCATTCGTGTCGTATATGACACATTTCTCTAAATCTAATAATTGGCTTGGATCTTCTTCACATGCCACGAGTGAAGCTCTATCTGTCAGCGGAATCATAGGCACCAACCAATTTTTCAATTCATCTGGATCCAATTCCTCTTCTTCATCAACTTGCAAGTATGGCGTTGGATGCACCATTTCTATCAATTTAGCAAAACCACCATGTTGTCGTATCCATGCAGCACAATCAGCAAAATTAAACTTCCTTATATTCTCATCGGAATATGTATCTGATGCATCAGGTTCTGACTCTGCCGAATTAATTTCGTCGATGTCATCATCTTCACTATCTTTATGCACAGAACCAGACGGAGCATCATCTTCATTAAAAGGAGCTCGTATAGGAGATTGCGGCCATGCCCGCCATGAACCAGATGGAAATTCTTCGATATTAATGTCACCAAACCAATATGCTACCACCGTCTGATTAACAAACTCACCTCCATCTTCATTTTCAGTACTATATTATTGCGTATTATATGCCGACGTTCCCATGAAATCCGAACCTCTACTCGAGGATCCCACATCATGTGTCTCGTTAGTAATATCCACATACACCACTGGACTCCAATCATCGCGAATCAAAACATTGAAAGAATCATCATTACACATGCGACGCTTACTTCCATCATATAAAGATATGCGGTAAATCTTAAAATTTGTACTCAACCCAATATCATGCAACATATGTCGTATATTTTACCTCAAATCTTCAATCCAAACAGGATCTATTGTAACATGAGTGGACCATTCGTTACCGCCAACGTACACATTGTCTTCCCAATACCCATTGTACCTTACGTTTATATACTTCCATCAATCCATCTGAACATTAAATTACATATTTGGAATCATCATATATTCAAAATACCAAAATACAAAAACCCGATCTCAAAATATATCACCAAACTAAAAACCCGGATGTGAATAGTTAAATCCGGTCATACCATGATCGAGTTTTCTTCTTTTCACTTTTTATGTTATGTCATGAAAATCCTGACGTCACAGTTTGTATAAATGATAAAACCCGAACATTTGAATGTAAACAGGTCGTGTTTGCAAAAATAACGACAAGGTTTTCAGAAAAATGCATATTTTCACGACAGGGTTTTAGCTCATCAAACTCATAACACATTATTATTTGAAACTATGAGTTTAAATTTAACATTACCTCTTTTGTTTACCCAAATCAACACGCGACGTGGTTTTCTCCTTCTCTTCTTCTCTCCTTCTCTCCTTCTTTTCTCACCCTCTCTCTCTTGTATTTTCAATTGTGAAATTCACTTTCTCAAATGACAGAAGAAATGTGTTAGTTTAATGTATATAAAAATGTGTGCGTATGAAAATGTATGTTAAAATGACATTGGAGTCTTCTGTGTGCGTGTGTGTGTATATATTATTAAAATGTGTGTGTTAAAACAAAGTAACCGTGCTCCCAATTGAATTAAAACAAAGTAAAATTATTAAAATAAATTCATCTCATTAATTAAAACAAAGTAAAATTATTAATAAAACCCTATTAAAACAAAGTTTAATTATTTTGTAGATTATTTAAAATTAACTAAAATTATTTAAAACATAATTTCTCATTTAATAAACAATTCACAATGATTAAATCAAATAATTAGTCAATCATTACGTTGGTTTCAATACATTTATTATAAAATAAAAAGTGATTAAGGGTAGTTTATGAACTTCACCATAAATTTGAGCATTTTTCATAGATAACTTACAAAATGAGCAATTTTCATTTTTAATCATGGAAATGGGTATTTCTCATATAGCACCCTATTACAAATATTGTATAACAGAAATAATTTATAATATGTATAAAATAAGTTAGAGTATGTTTTATTGTGTCTCAAGCTCGAGCCCGAACTCGAACTTGATCTTGAAATAAAAAAAATGAAGTTAAAATTCGAGCTCGGATAAACGAATATACACTGAGCCAAACTCGAACAGAACTCGAGCTCTATATAAAAATTACGAGCCGAGCTCGAGCTCAGTTTAAAGCTCGAATCGAGCTTCGAGCCGAGCTCGAGCCCATCTAAATCTTAACGAGCCGAGCTCGAGCCTGCAGGTATTTTTTTGACTAAAAAAGTATCTTGAATTGATTAAATAAAATGCATTACGTGTTAGCCAACCCGAATGTCGTATCTCAAAGGAAGATTATGCAGGACTATCAATTATTAGTACTAAAATGCAAAAGATGAAGTCTTAAATATACTATTAATATAAATTGTAACAACAAAAGTAAATATCAAAAGCAATTAAACGAATACCAACAGATTGAAGCTTTAGGATCAGATGCTTAATTCCTATTCAATGTCTAATTGATCATGCATCCATACTCGATTAAGAACACTAAAGATTGCCTAGCAAATTACATTCGTATTAATACACTAAGCAGTGATCTTCACTTTCGTATACAGTTTCTACCTCTAGTAATAACTTAATCTAATATAAACTATTATTCTTACGTTTCCGGTTAAGAATAATGTTGATTAACTCTTGGTCTCATGCCAAGCAAATGATCAATCTACTTAACATATACATATAAATTTAATGGTGATCAAGCACTAAACTCCATACAAAGAAAGTTAATTAAGGGCATAGATCAATTAAACATCAAAATAAGAACATAACACCCAATCCTAATAAGGATCTAGCCAAACATCATACACATGGTATAATCACAAAAGGAAACCATAGAAAGGAAGCTTACTACTTGAAACGTAAGGATCCAAAATCGGATTACACTTCAATCCATTGGAATTCACAACCACCTAAACTAAGAAAACAGTAAAAATATGTGTTTGAGAGTTGTATTTAAGTTACATAAGAGTTTGATTCTAAAAATCACGCCCATAACTGCCTGCCAGCGGTCGCTGGCTAATGCCTTCTATCTCGTTGCAACAGCAATCCCAGCGATCGCTGGTTGCACCTTAGGGCCCTTGCACGCTTCTGAAGCCCAGAAATCGCTGGGAAACCTGGCGATCGCTGGCTGCATCCGTTAGCTCCTTGTTGTGCTCGTCTCCTTCCCGTTCCAAGCTCGTCTAGCCTCTTTCTCGCCCAGCTTTGCACTAACGGCCTCTTCCGCACTACTCCTAGCTCAAATCCATCATCTTTCACTCCATCCTGCATCATACACTACAAAATAAGAACGGGCGTAAAAATGAACTAAAACAATACGAAAAATATAAAAACAAAGACCTAGACACAACAACACAAAGAGCTAAAACACAACAAAAACACACTAAACAACTCCCCCACACTTAATCATTTGCTTGTCCTCAAGCAAAATTAATCACAACGTGTTAATTCATATCAATAATCAACATGTAAGCCGAACCACCAATCATACCTTCATTTCAAAACTTAGCCTAGACTCAATTCTCAACTGTATTCGGTCTCTCAATTAAGATGTAATGTTTCCCGTTACTAAGTTCATCAATACGTACATGATCACGATATGCACACATCTCACATCTCCCACCATCTATACAATCTGTTCCCCTAAATTTTAAGTTAAACAAGCAAGTTCGTATAAGGGTGTGATCATCGGGTCTAAACATCAATGGATCACATTGAGTGCCCCGATGTGGTTTTTCATACTCATTATCTAAGATAATCGGAGTAGAACCCACGGATTCAACTCGTCTCACTCATTTACGCCCTTCTAGCCTTTATTATTCCTTTTTTTTTGAAGATTTAAAACTCTTGTTTATTCATTTTTTTTTATAATTCTAGGGAACCAAACACATAGACTTAGGGAGCAATCACTCATAATCCGAATCATGATCACTATACATACCGACTAATAAAAACAACATGCCCCACATGTCATCTTAACCACACAATCTAGCTCAATCAAGAACCAAATCTAAGCTAAGTTTACCACCATACATATCACAAACAAGGCTCACATATCAATCATTAACATTTATCAACAAGAAGTGATCAAATAAGTAAATGAACGTGCAAATCATTAAGTAGGGAAAAACAAAAGACAATACAAAAGCAAATGAACAGAAGATGATAATCAACAAAGTTACCAACACCCCCCCCCCCCCCACACTTAAATTCTACTACGCCCTCGTATTAGAAAATAAAAGAGAAAGAGAATTAGAACTTCCCTGATAACACAGAATCAGCAACAAGCTTAAGAATCTGGAGATCCTCAAGATTGGTATCTGCAACAAAAACACGACATAATGAAAGAAATAAAAACAAAACAAAAAGAAAAAGAAAAATGAAAAGAAAAGCTAATACGCCGGAGGATCCTGATGATCCTGGTAAACCTCTTAGTATTAGCACCGAGAGGGGCCTCCTCACTCCTCTGGGCCACCTCAGCTGAAGTACCGGCACCTCTCTCTCTCTCTCAAGTGTTGCATCGCGCTCTCTGTAGCGACGAACACACTCCCTTTGTTCATATGGAACAAAGAAAGTCTCAAAAGCAGCAACTAGGCCAACATTCTTCAAGAATGTGGCAGTGAGACAGATGCCTTCCACTTCATCATATGAATCTGGTACTTGCAAGCATAATGCAAAGCAAGGCGATACGGAATATATGCAAATGCAGGGTGAGCTTTCCTCCTAGTTCGAATACCATCTAATTGGGACAAAATGAAGGATGTGATGCACAACTTCTGTCCCTTCAAAGCAGCAGATAATAGGAAGCACTCACTGGAGTTGGCCTTATTGGCCTGCTCCTTTTCCGAAACATTGTAAGCAATAAATTTATGAAGGAGGGAAATGGCATCATCCCGAATGAAACCACTAGGGGTTCCACTCGGGTTCCAGTTATATAACCCGGTCACCTCATGCCAGACAGCTACGGGATTAAACCCATTAGGGGTTCTCGTAGCCGCACCTCGCGGAGAGGTAAAACCAAACACAACATGCATATCAGTATGAGACACACGAAATTTATTACCAAGCAGTCTACAGTTAAAAGAGTTATAGTCATCGTACAATTGAAAAGATGCAATAAACTCAAATGACAAATCAGCATACCCTTCTAATGGACCACTATCATCTAACTTCAACAATCCCAAAGTGCGCAAATAAGTACGGAGTTGAGAACGAACATTTAAACGAGTAAAAAAATCCCAATCATAATGATGTCCAAGATTAAAATGTAAATCATACAAGCGGTCAAAGATATCACCTTCATCATGGTTGTAAATGGGGAATTTGCTATTTGGGAAGAGCTTTTGGATGTTCACCTCGGGTTGGTCAGCCTCCTCCTCTACTACCTCATGCTCATGCGACCTCTTCGTCTTTTTCGGCATTTTAGAGGGTTAGAATGGTTTAGGGGTGAAGTAAGTAATGATTTTTGGTAAAATATGGAGGAAATTGGGTAAGAATAAGGAAATTAGGTTTTAGGAATTTAGTGGGTGGAATTGGTAAATTTTTGGATGAAAGTGTAGGGGATGTATTGGGTAAGTGAAATTTGGGGATTAGAAGGAATGAATTGGATGGAGAATGGAGGAATTTGGGAGATTTGGGGGTAGGGTTTAGGTTTTGGGGTGCAGAAGAAGAAGAAATTATGTTAGAAGGTAAAAATAGGTCACTGGACTTAAGAATAGCACGCTGGAATTGCAGACCCAGCGACCGCTGGGATCCCAGCGATCGCTGGGGTCTGCTCTCTGTCCTTTCTGCATTTGCATCCCAGTGATCGCTGGAATTCCCAGCGATTGCTGGCTGGAGCTTTCTGCCGCCTTCTGACCTTGCACCCCAGCGATTGCTGCACTTTTTTGTCGCCCTATCACTTAGCTCTTCGTTTTCCATTATTTATTCCGTCCTCCTTCCGACTTCTTAGTTCTGACCGTCATGCCCTACACCATGTAACACAAACATAAGATTCTCAACACACCAAACAAAGCAAACAAACTAAAAACAAACTAAAACAAGAAATAAAACGTTGGTTGCCTCCCACGTAGCGCTCATTTAATGTTGTGAGCTCGACACATCCAAACTTCTTCACTTAGCCTGGCTAGGAAGCTTGTCCTTCCTACTGCTCTGCACGAAATCTCCTATGGTCTCAGCTAGCTGGCCAACTTGCGTCTCGATTCTCCTCATCGAAGCCTCAATTGTTTCAAACCTCTTGTTGTGTGACTCAACCACCTTGTTCAAGGTTTCTTCCACCGAAACCTTTTGAAATCCTTGAGATTGTTGTTGTGGTGGTGCAAACTGCTGAAAACTTTGTTGAGGTTGCATATGTTTCCCTTGTGGGAACGTTTGCCTCCATGAGTGATTGGGATGATAACGGTATCCGGGGTTGTAGTAGTTCGAATAAGGATCGAACTTTGGCCTTGGTTGAAATCCTTGAAGAGCATTAACTTGAGCACTCCTTTGCTCCTCAAATTCCACACCAGAATCAACTCCATGTGCACATGTATTTGCACCATGATCAGACTCTCCATAGATCCCACACGTCTCATTAGCAAGAGCCTTCCTTGGGTGCTCATCCGCAGTCCGAATGGCCTGAACTTGTCTAGTGAGCTCCGCCAGCTGTCTAACCATATCATTGCTCGAGGTTGCTTCATGCACCTTTTTCCTTGGACCTCGTGAGCTCTTTTGTTGAGAGTTTCCAGCCATACTCTCGAAGATTTCTGTTAGCTCATCTGCAGTTCTTGTCCCGATATCTCCTCCAGCTGCATTGTCCACCATATATTGGAAATTCTGGTGGAGGCTCTCATAGAAGAATTGGTTAAGTAGCTCCGGAGATAAGTTGTGATGGAGACACTGCATCTGTAAGCCCCTAAACTTTTCCTAGGCCTCATGAAAAGGTTATCCTTCCATTTGCGTAAAGGTCACCAGCTGCGACCTCACCTCCTGTGTCTTTTCATTAGGATACCACTTAGACATGAACTTCTCTGAGACTTGGTTCAAGTTCTGCAAAGAGTTAGGTGGCAGAGACATGAACCAAGTCTTTGCCCTGTCCTTCAGTGTATACGGAAAACACCGCATCTTGAGCTGATCTTCAGTCAAACCTCCAAGGGGGAAAGTTTGAACTATTGCATAGAACTCCTTGATGAAGTTCAATGCATCTTCAACCGACATTCCGTAGAAAGAGGGAAGCTGGTTGAAATGGATGCTCTTCAGCTCATAATTCCTTGCTGCTTACCTCAGCACAATAGGCGATGCAGCAGCTCCAATGACTAACCTAGCCAAATCACGCATCTGTCTTGCATTCATTACTGTCCTCGAACTTGATTCGCTCCAATCAGTGTCGGAATCTTGTAGAGGAATGCTTCCCGAGTTATCAGACTGGTATCCCAAATCCAACGCGTTCCCGTTTCCAAACCCCTCTTCCAGGATGACTGATTTTAACTCTCTCCTACGATGTACATTGACAAGCACAGGTGCCAATCTTTTATTCAAACTTTGGCGTCCGTGCATACACAACCTAACACCACAAAAAGAGATGTCAAATGCAATTTCCGGTTAGATCCACCTAACAAAAAGAAAAACAATACAAGCACGAAACAAAACAAACACCAACACAAACAAGAACACCAAACAACAAAAATAAAAACAATAAAGTAAAGACAAACAAACACAAAAGTACTAACAACTAATATGCATATAGCCTTCCTCGGCAATGATGCCAAATGTTGTTTGACTAAAAACGTATCTTGAATTGATTATCTTAAATTAATTAAATAAAACGCAATACGTGTTAACCAACCCGAATGTCGTATCTCAAAGGAAGATTATGCAGGACTATCAATTATTAGTACTAAAATGCAAAAGATGAAGTCCTAAATATACTATTAATATAAATTGTAACAACAAAAGTAAAGATCAAAAGAAATTAAATGAATACCAACGGATTGAAGCTTTAGGATCAGATGCTTAATTCATATTCAATGTCTAATTGATCATGCATCCATACTCGATTAAGAACACTAAAGATTGCCTAGAAAATTACTTTCGTATTAATACACTAAGAAGTGATCTTCACTTTCGTATACAGTTCACACCTCTAGCAATAACTTAATCTAATATAAACTATTATTCTTACGTTTTCGGTTAAGAATAATGTTGATTAACTCTTAGTCTCATGTCAAGCAAATGATCAATCTACTTAACATATACATATGAATTTAATGGTGATCAAGCACTAAACTCCATACCAAGCAAGTTAATCAAGGGCATAGATCAATTAAACATAAAAATAAGAACATAACACCCAATCCTAATAAGGATCTAGCCAAGCGTCATGCACATGGTAGAATCACAAAAGAAAACCATAGAAAGGAAGCTTAGTACTTGAAACGTAAGGATCCAAAATCGGATTCCACTTCAATCCATTGGAATTCACAACCACCCAAACTAAGAAAGCAGTACAAAGAAGTGTTTGAGAGTTGTATTCAAGTTACATAAGAGTTCGATTCTAAAAATGACGCCTAGAACAACTTAAAGCATGCCCATAACCGTCTGCCAGCGGTTGCTAGGAAGCCAGCGGTCGCTGGCTAATGCCTTCTGTCTCGTTGCAGCAGCAATCCCAGTGATCGCTGGAATCCCCAGCGATCGCTGGTTGCACCTTACGGCCCTTGCACGCTTCTGCATTCTAGCGATCGCTGGAAAACCTAGCGATTACTGGTTGCATCCGTTAGCTCCTTGTTGTGCTCGTCTCCTTCCCGTTCCAAGCTTGTTTAGCCTCTTCCTTGCCCGACTTTGCACCAATGGCCTCTTCCGCATTATTCCTAGCTCAAATCCATCATCCTTCACTCCATCCTGAATCATACACTACAAAACAAGAACTGGCGTAAAAACGAACTAAAACAATACGAAAAACATAAAAACAAAGACCTAGAAACAACAACACAAAGTGCTAAAACGCAACAAAAACACACTAAACAATATTCGGCTTGGCTCGGCTCGGCTCGTGTACACCCCTACTCAGTAATTAATGATTAATGTTTATGGTTTAATTAGTGATTATGGTTATTTAGATCGTTTATTTATGCGAAATGTTTATGCTTATTGTATTTCAAAGGATTTATTTAGGTTTCATCACTAATTCTTTATAGAAATTAGGATATAAGCAAAAAACAGGCTCAATTAAATGATCTGTAATTATATATCTGATCACTTATTTTCCTTCACGCTATTTAAATTATATATTTATTGAAAGTGCATGATTATATTATAGAATGAATGATCTGATGATTATGGAATGAATGATATGATATCGATGATATTGGCATAGACGAAATTAATTTCTTAAAGATCTTCTCCCGTTGGGATATATTTTAATTTACGTCTTGAGGATCTTCTCCCAATTGTGTGAAGTGTAGGAATATGGAGGTTTAGATATAATTTGATCTTCTCCCGTTGGTTGATTCTCTTTAATTCGATCGATCGAACTAGTTTGATTGTTGTCTATTTAATTAATTACTGGAACATGCATCCCATGCAATGCACGGGAAAATTTTTAATAATATGGCAACATGCAACAAACTACTGAATCTAAATATTTCCCAAATAATTCAACTTCAACAACAAAATATAATTGTCCTATCTATTCAATATCATAAGCTCAAATATATGCTTCATAATACAACCTACGACCATATCACAAAAGCGCAGTTCTTTGCTCCCTCAACACAAAAGAAACAACCTCATTTAATTTTCACTCAATTTATATCCGTAACTAATTAATCTCGTCCTCTATGTAACTATTTAATCTTTCTTTCATTATATGAATAATTATTAATAATCAAGGTTATAAAAATGAGTCAAGATTGGATATATTTGCGGTTACTTTCGAATGAGAGATTTAATTCATATTTTATTTATGTGCTTAAAGAGTTCTTACGATTTGCAAGTAGTCAACACATGCACATGGATGAGAAAAAATTAAGTGTCCATGTTTGAAGTGTAAGAATATATGGTTTAGAATTACAGATGTTGTACAACTACATCTTGCTAGAAAAAGTTTCACACGAGGTTATGAGATATTGAGGTTTCATGGGGAAACTTCCACACCTTCAGAAGTTCGTGAAACACATATAGATGTAGAACCTGAAGAAGATTTCGGGACATACCATGAGATGGTTCATGATCTCGGGGGTCCCAGTTTTAACAACCCAAACGTCGAAGAAGATCCAAATGCTACAACAAAATTGTTGTACCAGTTGTTGGATGCCGCTGATAAAGAGTTGTACCCTAGGTGCAAGAACCACATATAGTTATCTTTTGTGGCTCGTCTGATGACTATGAAGGCCCATAGTGGAACAACACTAAAATATTAAACGAAGCATTTTTAGATCATAACAAAGTACCTGTGAACTATTACAGCACAAAAAAAATTGCTACGTGCAATGAGTTTACCTGTAGTAAAGATAGATTCATGTAGGAATCATTGTATGATCTATTGGGAAACTGATTCCAATCTTGTTCATTGCAAGTTTTCCAATGAAAATCGATATAAAGATAGGATTTGAGGTGATAGGAGTCGAGTGACGTAAACTAGTTGCTTATAAGAAGATGTACTACTTCCCATTGACATCTCATTTACAAATGTTGTATGCATCTAAAGTTACAGCTAGAGACATGATCTGGAATTCGACTTCAGTTGATGATGCTGTCATGCGTCATCCTACAGAGTCACCGGCATGGAAGCACTTTAATGTGATTTACCCAGGCTTTGCGGTAGAACCACATAATATCATATTTGGCATGTCAACAGATGATTTTCAACCATATGGTAATTCGGGATAACAATACTCATCTTGGTCTGTTATCCTTACGCTTTATAATTTACCTCAGTGACTGTGCATGAAAGAACAACACATGTTTTCTCACAGTGCTTGTTCCTGGTCCAAGAAATCCGAAAGGTAAGATAGATGTGTACCTACAACCATTGATATCTGAACTTAATCAATTGTGGTCAGTTGGTGCACATACTTATGACATTTCAAAGAAACAAAACTTCCAGATACATGGAACATTGCACTACTAGAAATTTCATTATACATAACACATCATACATAACGGTTTGTTTTAGAAAATGTAATGTATATGTGTGTTTTTTATATAGATAACGGTTTTTTTAAAAATTGTTACTTATGAGTGTGAATTTGCCACTATACATAACAATTTGATAAAACCGTTATATAATGTTATTAATAGTGGAGTTTTCATAACAATTTAATAAACTGATATAAAATTTAACTAAAAAGTATTATGTATTATATTGGCAAAATAAAAAATAATGATATAATAATAATACTTTAAAACTTCAAACACTTGGTTGTGTATTGTATTCTCACTTTGTTATCCTCTACAATTCAAATTTGCAGAGATGTTTCTAGTTTGACCCTCACAACAAGATACCGCACCGACCATCGACGAGGAAGAAAAAATCTCGATGTCACTTTCTTCTTCTCTTCTTAGCATTTCTTTCTCTCTAACTACATGTTTTCTCAACGAGCAGGCTTCACAACAACTAGTTACCTCCTACAGTGACTCCTCGACTTAGACCGAACGCAAGACAATTCTGGTGGCCCGACCACTTCTCTTCACATTATGTTTTACATTTCATATTTACAGTCCTTATTTTGTTTCAATTTAACCTTTGCCCTATTTTTTCTTTAATTTGATTGAGTGGTATCATAAAAACCTAGAATTTCCATTATCCTTTCAATATTTGTCGATTAAATTCAAACCCTTGTTATTTATATTAGATTTGTGATATTTCTATTTGATTTGTGCGTGAAAGATATTTTAATATCTTGTGGACTGGATTAAGATATATTGGATACATGGGCTTTAGTTATTAATGTTGGGCTATTAATTATTAAAGCAGACTTCAGAATATGGGCTCATTGGACCTAGGGTTTATGGCCAGTATTATTTATAAGAAATAATATAGGCATATTCACAGAGAAGTCAGATGTTACAGAAAACACAGAAACAGAACTGCCGTCAGTTCCCAGAGAGAATTCCTAGCGTTCTCTCTGCGAACCTCTGTACCGGGAATCGTTCCTGCATCGGGGCTGGAATACACGTGGATACCATAGTAGTAGATTCTGGCTGTAGGAGTGCTCGGAAGCATGCAATCAGTAAGTTTCTCTATCCATTGTATTTATAGGCTCAACTGCATGATCAATTGTAAATCTAGATCCGATTCTTGACTGTATTTTCCGCATTCCCAACAGTGGTATCAGAGCAAGGCTTGATTTATAATTGTTTACGTCTAATTAATTGGTGAAAATTTTGAAATTAATTTTAGAGATTAATTGCTCAAAATTGGATTTTAGAAATTAAGATTTTGTAATTGATTTGATCGGCAATTGGATTGCAAACACAATGGTTACAACCGTCATCTCCATAAGCCCGTTACTTGCCTTTGAGGCAGAGCAAGAAGGGCTACATTCGGTCTCCGTGCGACGCTAGGCGCCGTGAATCGCGGGCTGCACTGTTGCAAATATGAAAATCAAATGGCGTTGGGCGCTCACATAGCCGATGAGGCGAGGTGGCCTCCGCTGCGGCAATTGCAGCTGCTGTCAAGACCATTCCTCACACCAGAATTATTTATTTCTGGCGTGGAGACAGTCGGGGATGATGGAGAGCGAGGATGCGAGGTTGACGGCGGCACGGGGCTGTCGGCGACATCGACACGGCGCTCGCAGCGACGGACAGATGAAGCAGCAAAGTTTGCTGCGTAAAACTGCTCCCCTCAAAATGGAGGAGACGACTAGGGTTGGGCTTGATGTTTTGTTTTGTGGGCTAATTTCACGTACTGGGCTGGGCCCAGATGCTGGGCTGTATTATTTCTTTTGCCATACACGCTTTAATTGGCTGGGCAAGAAAAGCATGACTACAAGATGTGTGGTTTTGAAATTTTTACTGGGCCCTTGCGCTGCAAAATCATTTTTCGTGGGATGTGTTGCTAGATTCCTTCTGTTTTGTGGGCTTTACAATAGCTGGGCTGGGCCCATGTGCTTGGATATAAGTCTTTGTCCTAATATGGGCTATTATCTCGGAAACTGCTGGGCCGCATCAAGGTTGGACCTGAAATAAAAGGCCCACTATTGTTGTCATCTTGTTGGGCGACAATTAGGCCCTTTTTCCTTTAATTTGACAACCCTTCTGGGCAATTTACGTAAGTAATCAAATAACATGGTGGGCTTTCTTTACTTATTTATTTAAATTGTTGATTTGGAATTAACAAATATGAAAGCCCATGGTTAAAGTCCTCCGATCCTAAAGCCCATCACTTATAGCAAAATGATTAGTGTTTTATTAATTTGGAATTAATAATTTAATTTCAATTACATAAATAATTTATTAATTAGATTAATAAATTAAAAGATTATTATTATTTTGAATAATAATAATTATTTATTTATGTTAATTTAGAATTAATATAAATGATTAATTACACAAATAATTTATTAATTGGATTAATAAATTAAAATTGTTATTATTTTGAATAATCGTAATAATTAGTTATTTATATTAATTTTGAATTAATATAAATGATTAAATCTACATTTAATTAGATCATTAAATTCTTTGATTGGATTAAAGAATTTATTTGTTGAGCCTTATTTGCCCGTATGTGATAAGCATGTTATTTGATATTATGCTCGTATTTTGCTATAGTAGTTAGAGACCGCATTTTATATGTCTGGGTAGGCGGCACCCAATACTTGTAGTCCGTGATATTATGTTTGGGTAGACGGTGCCCAATATGTGTGGTCCGCATTATATGCCTGGGTAGGCGGCGCCCAGTAATTGTTATGGATTTAATATTGGATATTAAATCGAACAGTTAGTATCACATATTTTTCCCCACATAATACAAGTCTAGTTTTGAAACAAACGCGTCGTCCATCATAATTGTTTGAGATCCATGGCCTTTTCGTCCAAGAGTATTTGCACCAAAGTGCTTGCTCCCAAATCGACGAGGCTGAGGCTCACTCATAGGTGCATGGTAGCATCGTGTGATGGGGTTGACTTGCTTGATCATTTTGACACGCCAAAGCGAGCAGAACGATTAGTGGACGCATATTGATTTGATCAATAAACCAAGAGTTGCAAATTTGTTGAACAATCTAAATAAGTGATATTGTTGCAGTCATCAGCCAAAGCAGAGGCTGCAATAATATTGACTTTGATTGTTACAAATTATGGATGCAATTGGCTTGGAGGCCTACCGAGTGATAATATTGTGGTCATCAGCCAAAGCAGAGGCTGCAATATTATTGACTTGGATCTTGGACCACTAAGATTTATATCTAATCTAAATCCGTATTTTGCATTTGGGGGTGCATTATATGTTAAAATTAGTGGGAGCTCATCAAAACAATTAAACCCTTGTTTGATTAGTGATACAAATGTGATCTTTGATTACTCTGTTCTAATTTGCTTTTCTATATTTTCGTTCAGATAAAATATCTTCTGTTGTGTTTAATTGCTTGGTTGAATCTGATAAGTTGACTGGGTCAGACTTTCCAGATTGGTTAAGAAAATTGCGTTTGGCCTTGGAGGCGCAGACCATGGATTATCAGTGTCTTCACTGTCACGAGAGTGGGCACTGGAAGAGAGACTGTCCAAAGCTCAGTGTACAAGGTGCATTGGCTGATGGATCAAGTATATTTACCATTGAGATAAATATGTCTATTAATAATTCACATTCCTGGGTATTGGATACCGGCTGTGGCTCGCACATTTGTAAAAATGTGGAGGGGCTAAGTAATAGCAGGAAAGTGAGACCCGGGGAGGTTGACTTACGCATGGGAAATGGAGCAAGAGTTGCTGCTGAACGCGTGGGAACCTATAGATTGGATCTACCGTCGGGATATAGACTAGATCTGCATGATTGCTATTTTGTCCCTTCGATTTCGAAGAATATTATTTCCATTCCTATGTTAGACATTGAGGGGTTTTCCTTCCGTTTTGGAAACTGTAGATGCACCTTTTATCGTAATGAGACACTTTATGGAAATGCGCCTCTTATGAATGGTTTATATATTCTTGAATGTGGACGAAATATTCTCAATGTACAAAATAAAAGACCTAAAATAAGTAATGCGAGTAATCCTACTTATCTTTGGCATTGCAGACTTGGTCATATCAATGAGAAGAGAATCGCAAGATTGAGAAAGTTAGACTATCTCACACCTTTCGACTTTGAGTCATACGGTGCTTGTGAATCTTGTCTTAAAGGTAAGATGACTAAGAAACCTTTTTTTGGGAAAGGGTTACGTGCCGAAGAATTGCTAGAGTTGATACACTCAGATGTGTGTGGACCATTTCCAACTCAAGCAAGAGGTGGATATTCGTACTTCATTACTTTTACTGACGATTTTTCTAGGTATGGATACGTGTATCTTATGAGACACAAATCTGAGGCCTTTGAAAAATTTATGGAGTTTAAGTTAGAGGTCGAGAAACAACTTGGGAAAAGTATCAAATGTCTTCGATCAGATCGAGGAGGGGAATACTTGAGCCATGAGTTTCTTGATTACTTGAAATCACATGGAATCCGGTCAAACTGGACTCCTCCTGGAACACCACAGCTGAACGGAGTGTCCGAGAGGAGAAATCGAACTTTATTGGATATGGTTCGATCCATGAAGAGTTTCACAAGTCTCCCTTTATTCCTTTGGGGTCATGCTTTACTTACAGCAGCTTATATTCTGAATAGGGTTCCTTCTAAGTCAGTTGACAAAACACCATATGAATTATGGTGTGGCAAGAGGCCAAGTCTTTATCATGCACGAACCTGGGGTTGTCCTGTGTATGTTAAAAAGATGATGACTGACAAGTTGGAAACTAAAAGTAAGAAATGTTATTTTGTGGGATATCCTAAGGAAACTAAAGGATACGAACTCTACTCACCTGGAGATCACAAGGTGATAGTGTCCAGGAATGTGACGTTTCTTGAAAATTCTTACATCTCTAAGGAACAAGGTCACAGTGAGATAGACCTTGAAGAAATTCAAGAATCACAGAGTAACATACAGGACGAAGGATTGTCCAATGGAGTGGACATGAATTCAGTGGGAGTATTTGACGATCTATTGGGAGGGGAAATGACTATTGGAGGGTCACCTCAAGACAATGAGATGCGTCAAATGAGTCCGACGCGTGTAGAGATGGAGATCATTTCTAACGCATCCTCACCTCAAGAAAATCATGGTGAAATTCTTGAGAATATCCTCAACACAGAGGAACCTACTCACGTTCAGAATGAGCAGCCTAGAACAACGCAAAACCAACTCAATAGGTCTCAGAGAAATCGCCGTGCACCCGAAAGACTAAATCTAATGGTTCAGAACCAAGATGATGAAGTCGAGTTGGATGACGACGAACCTAAGATTTATACCGAAGCGGTGTCGGGCACCGACTCGGTGATGTGGCATGAAGCCTTAAAATCTAAAATGGACTCGATGTACTTTAATCAGGTCCGGGACCTTGATGAGTTACCGGATGGGGTTCGCCCCATCGGCTGCAAATGGATCTTTAAGAAGAAACGAGATGCAGACGGTAAAATACAAACCTACAAGGCTAGGTTGGTGGCAAAAGGTTATAGTCAACGCGAGGGCATTGACTATGATGAAACCTTTTCGCCTGTTGCCAAGATCAAGTCTATTAGGATTTTACTTGCTATAGCTGCATACTATGATTTTGACATTTGGCAGATGGATGTGAAAACCGCTTTTCTCAATGGAGAATTAGAAGGGGGTGTCTATATGACACAACCCGAAGGTTTTATATCCAATGAGATGCCAAATGCAGTATGCAAGCTAAAGAAGTCCATTTATGGACTTAAGCAAGCATCAAGGAGTTGGAACATTTGCTTTGATAAGACAATCAAATCGTTTGATTTTGTTAGAAGCAAAGAGGATCCATGCGTTTATAGTAAACGCTAAAATGGATGCGTTGTTTTCCTTGTGATATATGTCGATGACATTTTGATCATGGGAAGCGAACGATCCATGATGCAATCCGTGAAAGATTGGCTTTCTAAATCATTCATGATGAAAGATTTAGGTGATGCTTCTTATATCCTTGGGATAAAGATCTATCGGGATAGACCCAATAGATTATTAGGATTATCACAGTCCACTTATATAGACAAATTGCTTAGGCGCTTCTCAATGGAGAATTCCAAGAAAGGATTTCTGCCTATGGGACATGGCATCATCCTGTCTAAGAAGGATTGTCCTTCTAATGATGAGGAGAAAAATCGCATGAAGAGGATTCCATATGCTTCGGCTATAGGATCAATCATGTATGTCATGATAAGTACTAGGCCCGATGTGGCCTATGCACTAAGCATGACAGGCAGATTTCAGCAAAATCCCGGTGATGAGCATTGGAAAACTGTCAAGACTATTCTTAAGTACCTCAGGCATACTAAAGATTACTTCTTAGTCTATGGTGGACAGCCAGAGCTATCAGTTACCGGGTACACTGATGCTAGCTTTCAAACGGACCATGATGACTATAAGTCTCAGTCTGGATACGTTTTCATCCTCAATGGTGGAGGAGTGAGTTGGAATAGTTCCAAACAGAGCACGACTGCCGATTCCACTACCGAAGCCGAGTATATTGCTGCATCTGAAGCTGCCAAGGAGACGGTTGCCCTGTTGTTTCACTCAAATAAGTACGTGGCGTTGTTTAGACCAGACCCACT
>JAPKLX010000062.1:1684722-1717423 GCA_026898415.1 Leonotis leonurus
GTCAGCGACCGCTGGCCCCCAAATCTGCCGAGCCCAGCGAGCGCTAGCCCCCAGCTCTGTCTCTCCTCCGTGACTTAGGCCAGCGAGCGCTGGGGCCTAGCGCTCGCTAGGCCCCCGCTCTGATCTTTCTCGCGCGATGAGCAATTTCTTTCTTCCTTTTTCGTCTTTTCGTCTCGTTTCTCCTCTCGAGCCTTGTTAGCTCTTAATGTCAATCTTTCACCTACAAAGTAGCAAATAACAGACCCAAGCATCAACTTGATCGACAATATCAACCAATACTAATCCAAATTACGAGAGAAAAGAGACCAAAAACGTATAAAACACCTGTCAAAGTTTGTCAAAGAATTGGACTTTGTTCCAAGTGCAAGCAACCCCATACCGTTGTATTGTGACAACACTGGTGCGGTCGCTCAAGCGAAAGAACCGAGAGCCACGAACAGGAACAAGCACGTTCTAAGGAGATATCATTTGATTCGAGAGATAGTAGAAATGGGCAGTATTAAATTAGAAAGAGTACCCACTGACGACAACTTAGCTGATCCTTTCACCAAGCCGTTGTGTATTGCGAAACACAACAAGCATTTTGATGACTTGGGTGTTAGACATGTTGGTAGTTGGCTTTGATTCAGTGGGAGTTTTAGTTTATATGTCTTAAGAAACATTCTATTGTAAAGACATATTTACTTGATCACATTTTATGAAATTTGATTTTCTATGGGTTTTGTGCTTTTATGGAGTTTATTATTTTGAATGTTTGATATTATTCTCATATTTGTTCCCTTGAATTTTCACTGTCATTGATGGTGTGAGACATAAATGATAGAGTGTAAATTCTAAAATAACCTCAACCAATGATCATCAAGAATGGGATATTGATGATATGTTATAGGTTGGCATGTGGTCTGCATCATGTTTTTAGAGAACGTAGTGGTTCTCACAACTACGAGATATTTGATATCCGTGATGGACACATGGATACTTTGGAGAGTATTGGTATACCCAACTATTAAATCGTTTGTTTCAGTGTCTACGATTTATTAGTGTATGAAGTATGTAATAGTCCTTTGACTTGAGGTCATTACGCATTTTGTTTGTTGAGTGGTGTACTTTGACCAAGACAATGCTTGCAAGTGGCAAGACACGGCTTGGATTGGGTGCATCATGAGATGAATTGAAAATGGTAGATGAGCCAAGATTGGGATTCATTCCTCGATTGGAATTTCGAGAGAGCACTCAGTTTCTCTATATTATTCGACTAAAGTCATTGGCCAATGCAAGGATATATTCAATTAGAGTAATTGAATATGATCATATGGGTCGTATAATAAAGATGAGAACAAATGATTAAACTATTTGGATAGACACATGACAGATCCAAGGCTTAATCGAGTGTGTCGCGAATGAAAGGATATTACTCAAACTTCATATAAAGGTTGTTTACAGAATCCACGTAAACGTCCGCCATATATCGAGTTCGCTGCACAACGCAATCTAGGAGTTTTGTGCAGACTTTGATTAGATCATCGTCGATAGTGGGGGCCTATTGGGTCACACTTTCAAGTGTATTTTGGTCCGACCAAGGGTACAAGCATAGTGCACGGCATGTTATCTAATGCTAGTTCAAGTGGGAGATTGAAAGATATTTTAATATCTTGTGGACTGAATTAAGATATATTGGATATATGGGCTTTAGTTATTAATGTTGGGCTATTAATTATTAAAGCAGACTTCAGAATATGGGTCCATTGGACCTAGGGTTTATGGCCAGTATTATTTATAAGAAATAATATACGCATATTCACAGAGAAGTCAGATGTTACAGAAAACACAGAAACAGAACTGCCGTCAGTTCCCAAAGAGAATTCCTAGCGTTCTCTCTGCGAACCTCTGTACCGGGGAATCGTTCCTGCATCAAGGCTGGAATACACGTGGATACCATAGTAGTGGATTCTGGCTGTAGGAGTGCTCGGAAGCATGCAATCAGTAAGTTTCTCTATCCATTGTATTTATAGGCTCAACTGCATGATCAATTGTAAATCTAGATCCGATTCTTGACTGTATTTTCCGCTGCGTATCATTAGATGATGTCAAGAATTCCCAACAGTGCGGGCATCACTGCTAGTTTATATTTTGTATTATTCTGAAATCATTTGAATATTTTTTATTAAATTTCTTATTATGTTGTTGGTGGTCACTGACATGGTTTTCAAATTACCTTTTCATGTCCTTAGTTACCTACTACTCCGTCTTTAGTTGCATAATTGATTAGTGAAATTTCTTCTCAGTTTGTCATTATTATATGGTTTAGCATGATACAAAACTAATTATCAATAGTACTAGTAGTTGTTATTATGTCCTGTTTCCCATGTTAATTTATGGTGTTTCTAACTGTGTTTTCTTATTTTTATGTTTCTTTAGTTTGACATCTTCTCATTAGTTTTTATTATCCTGTAACCAAGCACTATTGGTTATATATGCTAAAAAGTCTAGTTTATATCGAAATCCTTATTGCGTTATTGGATAATCTTCTTTGAAGTCATAAAAATCCCTATTTTTTTTTATTTTTTTTTTCCATATCTTTGGTATATTTAGTAAACCATACAAGTTTATTGGATGTGATCTATTTGGCTAACATTGGCTTCTGGAAGAGTTCCTTTAAGAGTTACAATGCATGCTAATGAGGATGAAGACGATGTTAATATTGACACTCAATCTTTTTTGCAGGTAGTATGCTTTGTATAAAATTTTCATCATTTGTTTTCATTTCCTCTTACGTTTTTTGCTCTATATAAAATTTTCATCAAATGATTCTTTTTTTCCTATGGTGTGCTTACTAATTAATGGCTCCATAACAAGATAATTTTCCTAGTAAGGTTGGAGTCTACCTCGGAAACAAATATAAACTAATATAGTGCACTCAACTTTTTGGACATACAATATATGGCCCAAGAGGATGGTGGCACTGTGGTGCTAATTTTTTTTATTTCTTGTCTCTTTCCTTTTTTTCCTTAAATTTTTATTGGTCCTTTGATGGAGTGAGTGTTAGTGATAATATAATTACATTATTGTGTGTATTAGTTTATGCTTAAGTTTAAGCTTTTATTACATTCAATGATTGATTACATTCTAGATGGTAATATATACTTGTGTGACAATGTTTCAATTGATACTTGGTATACATAAAATCTTTCTCCGCCGCTCTATAATATACGTGTTGTGTTATATTTTTCAAACTTTGGGTATCTTAATGATATGAATATATCTTTAATTATTCTCTAACTGTGTTTCAGATTATGTCAAGGATCGAGTCATAACTACAAAGAAGGTTCGAAGAAGTTTCTGAGGAGTAGCTACTTGTGTGGTAGATCATAAGCTATATAATTAAGTTATGTATTACAGTATGTTGTAAAATGTGATAATTAACTTTTTTCATTAGTTTTTCGAGATTAATTTGAATACATTAAATCTTGTAATGATATGTTGAACTGGTGAGTTATTTGTATGATATTATTATAATCTAAAAATTATTTTAGTTCGATGAGTGTAGTTTATAATTTGGATTATCTAATTTATTTATTTATTATTTAATAGATTGTGAATCAAATAAAATATTAAAAAAAGCTTAAGTGCTATCAAAGAATAGATAACGGTTATATTATAAATTACATAATAATATTCCATTGTTATGTATATGAAATATAGATAACAATTACTATTAAGTTTTCACAAGGGACCAAGAGCGTTATTTATAATAGTATACATAACGTTTGAAAAGCGTTACCAATTGATGTGGACCATTAGTGATGTTCCAGTATAATATCTATGTTTTCTGGGTGGAGTACAACTGAAAGATTACTTTGTCCTCGATGCATGGAATAAACTGAAGCATTTACTTTGACACATAGCCGCAAGCAGTTATGGTTTGATACACATAGCAAGTATTTACCTCACGATCACTAGTTCAGGAGGAACATGAGGGATTTTAAAAAGAATAAAGTTGTTGCAGATGATCCTCTAGGAAGGAGATCACATGAAGAACTATTATATCAGATAGAAGATCTGGGTCTTGTTAAGGTAACTAAAGATTATGATGATATGAAAAAGCGGATATTAACACAAGTTACCACTGGGTGGAGAAAAAAGAGCGTATTTTGGGACCTTCCATATTAGAGTTCTTTGTTGATTAGTTACAATTTAGATGTTATGCATATTGAAAAGAACGTTTTTATAACATTTTCAATAATGTGATGAACGTCAAAGGCAAGACAAATGACACAACAAAGTCTAGGAAAGAATTAAACAACTATTGTCGTAAATCAGAGTTGATGCGTGATGAGCATACAAAAAAATATCCTAAGGCATGCTACACACTTGAAAAAAAAAGAGAAAAGTCTTGTGTGAATGGGTGAAAAACTTTAAATTTCCTGATGGTTATGTCTCAAAAATGAGTGTATGTGTAGACATGACTAAATTGAAAATGTTTGGGATGAAGAGTCATGATTGTCACGTTTTCATGAAGGGAATACTACCCATAGAATTTCATGAACTACTCCCACAAGCTGTTTGGAAGTCGATAACAGAGTTGTGCTTATTCTTTCGTGATTTGACATCACGAAACATAAAGAGTGAGGATATGAAGATATTTAACAATAATATCTCAGTGATTTTGTGTAAGCTTGAGCGCATATTTCCCCCAAGCTTCTTCGAATCAATGGAACATTTGCCTTTTCATCTAGCTGACGAGACAAGAGATGCATGACCAATTAAATATCAATGGATGTACTCATTTGAAAGGTACTTCAATTCATCATAATTTTATTACTATATCAAATAATACATTATGTTTAATGTTTTCCCAAAAATCATTTCAATACAGATATTTGAGAAGGCTGAAAAATAATGTCAAGAATAAAGCAAGTGTTGAGGGATCCATATGTAATGCATACTTAGTCGAGGAAGCCTCTGCATTTTGCTCATATTATTTTGAGTATGGGTGAGAATCGGGACGGGATCGGGAGTCCCTGTCCCGATCATGAAGTCCCGATCCCGAAAAATGCAAAATTTTTGGTCCCGGTCCTGGGATTTCGGGACTCCCGAGTCCCGAAATTGAAAATTATTATGTCCAGGTCCCGATCTCGGTCCCAAAAAATAAAGTCTCAATTAGTCCTGAATGGTCCCGAAATTCCGAACGAGACCAAAATTTCCCGATAGGCACCAAATTTCCTAAATTTTAAAAATTAATTCCGGGAAATCGGGAGTCCCGAATGGGATCCGGGACTCCCAAGCCTCGAAAATTTTTTATTCCTTAGTCTCAGTCCTGGTCCCAAAAAATTCGAGACTCAAGGTCCCAAATCTCGTCGGGACTCGGGACAGGATCGGGAAAGTCCCAAGTTCCGGTCCCAAATTTTCACCCCTAATTTTGAGAATCATGTCAGTATGATACATAAAGACGTGCCTCGTAACTACGTTGGAGGATGTTCTAATAGGGGAGAAGAAGATCAACCAGACTTGCTTTCTATATTCAATTTGGGTGGACGTGGTTCTCGAAAGACAACAAAAAGATCATTGGATGATAGGGCATATAAAGCTGTTCATCTATATGTACTCCATAATTGTGTGGAGATCGATCCCTATATTAAGTAAAGAATTACAACTCAATATGATCATACTTATATTTAATTACTTTATATGAATTATTAACTTATATTTACTTGTTGTATGAAGGGAGAGTGAATCACAACTCATGTTCTTAAATCCATATATTTCTGACATGGACATTGACAAGAAAATATCGACAAAATTTCCTAAATGGTTATGTACCTATGTGAGGCAAATTGTCATTGATCTAACTTGAATATAATTTATAACATATATGTATTAATAACTTGATAAATATAAACTTGTGTGTGATATATGTACAAACTTATGTAACAGATCGTGTTATGTAGGATATTGCACGTGGACCTTTGTGAATGGTTATAAGTTTCACACGATATCTCACAGAACTCAAAAAGAAACTATGAGTAGTGGTGTGTGCATCAAAGCTGGTAACTATGGAGATTCAAGTGAGATGAATTTTTATGGAAAATTAGTCGAAGTGTGTGAAATCATATATCCAGGATTATACAATAAAATGTCGTTTTATTCAAGTGTGAGTGATTTGACACTTCGTCGATAGATACAAAGGTTGATTCTCAGTTCAAATTAGTGCGTGTAAATCATACACACAGACTTAGAAAGTATGAACCTTTTGTCTTAGTCATCCAAGCTACACAAGTGTATTACTGTTCATATCCGAGTATGAATCAACAATGTAGAGACTGGTGGGAAGCTTATTCTATCAAGCAAGGTCCACTGTTGAGGAGTCTCAAGTTGATGTGTCTAGTTCTACTTTAGAGTCACCGTATCAGGAGGATGATGATGTGAATGTAGAAACACTGTCGATGTAGATGATAAAATATTTGTTTACCGAGATGGTGATCTGGTAGATAATGAAGATAAAGATTGTTTAGCCTCTTTTTGGTCGTCTAAACTCGTATTTTCCTCATCTTTATTCTTGTAGTTTTCCCATTTTGCATGATGTTTCAGGCTCGATTTACATTTCATTTTATGTTTCAGGATCACGAGCTAAAACAAGTGTTAAAGTTGGAAACGAGATGAGAAAAGATCAAGAAATGACAAGAGAATGAAGATGAAAGCCGAGAGCACATGTCAGCGGTCGCTCAGCCCTAGGGGACCACTAACTAGGCGTGCATGCCCTAGGCCAAGCCACATGCGAGAAGGAGCACAAGCCAGGTTCAGCGACGCAACGATCGCGCCCGTGGAACTCGTACCGGTCAACTCAGCGGTCGCTGACCCTCCTCAAGATCTATAAATAAGCGACACATTTCTCATTCGATAGACATTTTTTTTTCCATTCTATGCATTTATATTATGAGTACCTCTCGACCTATTGTTCTAGGGTCGAGATTTATCATTCGTAGTTAGTCATTTTTAGTTTAAGTACTTGATTCCGAAGATAGCCGTTATAACATTCAAGTTAGTTGTTTTTTCCGTTCATCGTTGTGGATTTGAGTTCTTCCATTCCAGTTTATAAATCACATTTGCTTCTGTTTTATATTCCGGGTTCGATTTTATTATTGAGTTCGTTTATTTGTTTATGCTTTCATGTTTCTACTTCGTTCATTGATTCTACGTTCTTTTCGATTTCAAATTTCAAGTTACTTTTACTTTCATAATTCTATCATATTGATTTTAATCTAGTTCTGATTTAGATTAGAATCAATTGTCCCTTTTCGATTCGCAATTCGTTTTCTTTATTCGTAATTCATGTTTTCTTTAATTCGCAATTCGTTTCTTCGTTTATCTTTCTTAGTTTAAAATTTATCTTCTTTCGCAATTTATTTTCTCCGCCTAGTTTTAAAACCTTCTAAAAATCTTTTACTTGCTTTATTTTTGAACAAAGAATTAAAATTTCCCGGCTAAGTCTTCCTTGAAAATACGACTTGGGTTAACTTATCATTGCTAGAAGATCTCGTTAGATTGCGAGCGACTCGAAATAATTTTAGTCGAACAAAGATCATCAAGACTCTGATGATATTCTCGAAACAGAAGAAGATGATGATTAATATGAAGAAGATGAAGCAGAAGATGACGACAAAGAAGAAGAAGATGACGATGATGAATATGTAGATGAAGATGAGGAAGACGAAAATGACAATGAAGATTAACACATTGTTAAGAAAACTTACCATATTTTTATTTCAACTTAATTATAATCTCTTTGTGTAGTCAATATAAAATTTCAACTTATACGTTTTTCTTATAAATGAAACTTAATTATATATTTTCAACCAAATAGATGTCTTCTAGTCGGAGAGCTGGATCATCATGGAATGCTGTTAGTACTCCTAGAGGAAGGGGTACACATCATTCTGCATTATCCACCAGGGTCGGTCGGGGTTCACCGAGCTCATCATCAGGAGATGGGTTGGTACTGGTCTGAGCTACCATGTTGGTGGTTTACGTTTAGGTGGTCCTTCCTCTGGCTCCGATACTGATCATCACGTGGAGCCGAGACCCACAGACAATTACATTCTCTCCTTGAGTTCGATGGGGTAAATACAATCTTATATTCAAATTAAACACATATTTAATAAGTAAATAAAAAGAAAATTATATATGTTTCATAAATGAATTATGTAGGGGATTTTACCCACATAGCATGCCGACTGATCAAATATGTGATATCTTCAAGATTATTCTGAATCCGACTGGATACAATTGGAAGTTGATGCCTCCTGATGTGAGGCAGAGGTATTGAGAGGAATTTAAGGTTCAAAATTTTTCTAACGCTTTCAAACTCATTCAAAACTATAACGATAAACTTAAAGTTAAATACAATTTCTAACATACATTTTGAATGCTAGAAATACTTTACTTGGGAACTGGCGATCGATGCCAAGATTTAAGAGCTCTGATATCAAATGTGCAAAGATAGATATAAAGACTTTATCTGCGGGATTAAGAGGAGGAGGAATGATCTAACACCGAAAGGAGGAAAGCCGAGATTCTGACGTGGGAGGGTTGACTGGCCTACTGGTCTCGAGAGTATGTGATCCAGAAATCTGAGACAGCGAGGCATTGTAGGATGTCTGAGCCTCAGAGACCGGGGACTGGTCCTATAAAACACAGGGGAGGTTCGAAGTCCATTATGCAACGAGCTGAGGAGAAGATATTTTAGTTCATAATTTCAATAATGTTTGATCGTTTTAATTCTTATACACTTGTTTCAATAACATAACCGATTGATATATAATGCATAGGGTGTTGAGCGGGGAGTACCTCCCACGAGCTGCATGTTCGAGTATTTTCTCGATAAGCATCGCTACGCAAACGGGGCGTACACCGATGAGAAGTTGCAGGCGATTGCGGTAAGTATTAATTTCAATGGCATATTATCTATTTTCAAACTTTATCATATATTATTAACAAATGTTTATATATGTAAATGTAGACTGAGGTGTTTGCCCTTGCTGAGCGAGAACGTGTCGAACTGCCTAAGGGAGACCACAATGCAGTGGATGAGAACGAGATCTACCTGGATGTTCTCAGCGCCCCAAACAAGAAGAAGCGGTTGTTCAGTACCGAATGAGCAGCTAAGGCGTTGAGGGCCTTGAGATTCGGTTTGTCATCGTCCTCCTCACGAGCTAGCAAAAATGAGGTAGAGGAGTTGCGGCGACGAGTGGAGCAGCAGGACGCCCAGCGTGCGACGTACTTAGAGGAGCAGCAACAATTGGCTAAGCAGACGACACATCTGTAAGCCCAGTACGAGCAACTCACTCGGTGGGTGTCGTCCCAATCAGGAGCTAGTGGTACATTCCCCCCATTCCCCCCTCTCTTTTTCCCGATCCCGATTCTCAGTCTTAGCAGTTTGATGATACTCTTTGTATTGGATGATATTGATATATTATTTGATACATTTCATACTATTTTATACATTTTATGTATTTGTATGATTTTCGATTTATACTACGTACGAATTCGAATTTCAATTTGATTTGTTGTTGATTTTAAATTATCGTTGAATGTTCAATTAAAATTGAATTGATTGTTGTGATAGGATACAAGTTACGGTTAATATATATACAAAAAAATTAAAAAAATTAAAAGCTAATGACGAGTTTTTATTATGTCGTTAGGTCAACGGTCAACCTTTAACGACTGATTGTGATTTCGTCGTTAACTAACGACGGATAAATCCATCTTTAATCCATCGCCGTTTCTCTGAAATTCAAAGTTTGTCATTACTAATGACAGACATATTTCGTCGTTAGCTAACGAAAAATTGTGAATTTCGTCTTTCGAAAGGCTAATGACGAACGAATGACATACATAAATTCTCCATCGTTAAACCTCCTAAACGACGGATTTCCAGGGCCTAGTGACGAAAAATCCGTCTCCAGTTTTAGGTGAATTTAATTCACAAGGGAATTGTGAAATTTGTGTTGAAGCCAAAATGGCTAAATTACCATTTCACTCAGTTGAGAGGAGCACCGAACCTCTAGGTTTAATTCACACGGATGTGTGTGATTTAAAGTCTGTGAAAACTAGAGGGTGTAAAAAATATTTTATTACTTTTACTGATGATTGCACAAGATATTGTTATCTTTATCTTTTAAAAGGTAAAGATGAGGCAATTGAAACTTTCAAAAACTTTAAATCGGAAGCAGAAAATCAACTTGATCGTAGGATTAAGTTGTGATAAGTGACATAGGAGAGGAGTATGTTGCTCCATTTGAGGAGTTATGCAACGCAAGTGACATAATTTATCAAACTACAACCTCATATTCACCTCAATGGAGCGGGGTTGTTGAACTCAAAAATCGTACTCTTAAGGAGATGATGAATGCCATGTTGATAAGTTCGGGATTACTCTAGAACGTGTGGGGGAAGCTATCTTAACGGCAAATTATATTTTGAATAAAATTTCACTTAAAGGAATGATGTAACTCCCTACGAGTTGTGGAAAGGACGCAAGCCATTTTATAAATTCCTCAAAGTGGGGGGTTGGGCGGTTGATGGAACCCGTATGAGGGACTCACGAAAATGCAGGATCCATAGATTAATTAATCACACAAATAATTAATTCTTAAAACCACATAGGAGAATATAATGCAGAAAAACATAAATTATACATTCTCCTACGCAAGTCTCCGGTTGTGGAGAAGCGATTTGAATCGCTAGCAACGATCCGCAATCCACGCCGTTGGATCTACAATCTTGATCTCCACCACAGTCCAACCCTAGGAACTTCTATCTTATTCCCAGTCTATCTACTAGAATATTGTGTGCGCGAATCTATCTAGTAATCTAGAGAAAAAGAAGATCGAAAATTGGAGCCTTGAATGCTCTCAAATTTTCAAAAATAAGAGGATAAAATCCTTTTAGTGATGGCCGATTTTTATGATCTCCAAGAGTGATAAATTGGCTCCTTCTTATTCTCTATTTATAAACATATTGGGCTAGGATAGAGTTTCTAAGGAGAATGAATTAGATCCCAAATAATAGCAACTATAATCCCTCTTTATCTCTTGTAGTTACAACAATAATTCAAATTCAAATTTGACTTATATTTAAAACTAATGTGGGCTTGGACAAATCCATAATTAGATTAAATTAATTTTCAAGTCTCTTTTTGGGCCCAATTGAATTTAATTAATTGATTGGGCCAACCTTTAGACTTAAATTAATTAATTTAAATTAAATTGTCCTCCAATTAATTACTCCATGTAATTGCAACAAAGAGCAGTTCTATTATATATATTTATCGACTCCACTATAGGATAAATATTGAACTCATCTTGATTCATTCGAATTACGGATGTAATCCTTTTGTCATTAATTATTTCCCGCGTTTAAGATTTTCTATATCCATTAATTAATTGAGTTTGCTGACAACTCACAATTAATTAATATATTTATTCGTGAGTGATCCGGTTCAGACCTTTAATATTACATATGGAATAAATTCCAACCGGCCGGGTTTCTTATGTAATAAACCTTTCTGAACGCCTCACGCGGATTTAATCAACTCATGTCACCGAGACGCGATTTTGTACGACTGATAGTCGAGAACTTCTGGCTAAGCCGACGACTACTACCCAAAACATTACTATTTAGAGTTATGAAAAACTCGCAAGCGTAGATGAATCAAAGCAGCGTATAATCAACCGACTATACTAATATCATCGTCACAGATTAAGAAATGAATTAATTTCTGAGACCTCGTTCTGAGTATTAGCACGTTAGAACTTATCTCACTGTGAAACCTCTCAATTTGTATACGCAAAGCATGTGTAACTGCTTATACATACCGACATCATTCTGCGAGCTAAGGTCAGCCGCATCGAAATGATATCGCAGCCGTTACCGACTAGACTGTCCAAGTTTGTCTAGACTGTGACTTTATATTACAAAGGAGCCAACTGTGTGACCTTCCGTGATTATCGATCCACCACACAGTCTACAATTGTAATAAATGGACTTGTTTGTAATTCAATATATATAACAATAATAAAGAACAAACCAATGATAGAAACATTTATTCTCATTAAAGTGTAATTGAAAACAAGTCTAATACATCGTCTAAGCATGAAGCATGCTTTGAGGTATACAAACCCTAACAGGGGGGTGTTTGGCTAAAGTTCAAGTGCCTTTACCGAAACAAGTTACAATTGGCCCTAAAATCGTTGATTGTTTCTTTATCGCTTATGCACTTAACAGTAGCATGTATCGTTTTCTTGTTCACCGCTCGGAGATTTCCGACGTGAAAGAAGGTACAACGATTGAGTCAAAAAATGCTATATTCTTTGAGAATATCTATCTTTGTAAGGATAAGAAAAGTGAAATGACTGTAAATAGTTCTGCTAAAAGAACTTTTGAAGAGGCTACAAGTTCTCATCATATTGATGAATAACCGAGACGTAGCAAAAGGGGCAGAATTGCCAAAAATTTTGGTCCTGACTACATAACTTTTATACTGGATGAAGAGCCAAAGTCAATTTGTGAAGCCTTCTTAGGCTCAGATGCTGCATTCTGGCAAGATGCGGTCAATAGTGAAATTGATTCGATAATGAAAAATCACACGTGGGTATTGAACGATATCCTGATGGCACTATTGACAAGTTTAAGGCTAGACTTGTAGTCAAAAGTTTTAAACAAAAGGAAGAGTATGATTTCTTTTATACCTATTCACCAGTGACGATAATTACATCTATTCGAGTGCTTCTCGTGATTACTGCGTTGCACAATCTTGAGATTCACCAAATGGATGTTAAGACTGCCTTTTTGAATGGTGAACTGAAAGATGAGATATACATGGAGCAACCCGAGGGGTTTGTTGCACCGGGTCAAGAGAAAAAGGTGTACAAATTGGTTCGTTCCTTGTATGGTTTGAAATAAGCGCCTTTACAATGTCACTTGAGATTTGACGAAGTCATGTTGTCAAATGGTTTCAAAATCAACGAGTGTGATAAATATGTTTACATTAAAGGCTCACTAACGTTTTCGTTATTGTGTGTCTTTATGTAGAAGACATGTTGATTATGAGGAGTAATAATCAATTTATCGTTGAAACGAAATGAATGCTTAAGAGAAATTTTAAAATGGTTGATTTGAGGTTGGCGGATGTGATTCTTGGGATAAGAATTTAAGAACATCCAATGAAATTGCTTTAACACAATCTCACTATGTTGAGAAATTGCTAAAGAAATTCAATGTGTTTGATAGCCTGCCGGCTAAGACCCCTTAGAGCTCAACGTACACTTGAATAAGAATCAGGGCGATCTCGTTTCCCAAGAAGAGTATGCTAGATTTATATGTAGTTTGATGTATATCATAAACTGCATTAGACCAGATCTAGCTTGTTCAGTGAATAAGTTTAGCAGGTTTATAAGTAATCCAAGCAAGGAACATTGGAAGGCTCTGATGAGAGTTTTGAGATAGTTGAAATATACTCTTCACTTTGGTTTGCATTACTCGAGATATCCCCATGTTCTTAAAGGTTATTGTGATGCAAATTGGATATCTGACTCGAGAGATCCATTCTCAACGAGTGGATAATGTCTTCGTTGTTAGGGGGGGTGTGATGTTGTTTCTTGAAAATCAACGAAGCAAACATGTATAGCTCGATCCACAATAGAATCAAAGTTTATCGCTTTGGATAAAGCGGGAGAAGAAGCGGAATGACTTCGTAATTTCCTAAACGATATTCCATGTTGGAAGAAACCCGTGCCGTCAGTGGTGATACATTGTGATAAGCAAGCATCTATCAGACGAGCATATAGTTGGTTATATAACAGTAAATCTTAACACATATGACGTCGTCACAATACCGTTAGAGAGTGGATCATGAGTGGTGTTATCTCAGTTGATTATGTAAGATCAATAGATAACATAGCGGATCCTTTAACTAAAAGTTTGAATCGTGATCAAATGGGTAAATTGCTAGAGTGAATGAGATTAAAATCCACATCTCAAGAATGAGTATAACGGTAACCCAATCATGATGACTGGAGATCCCAAGAACTTGATTCAATGGGAAAATTAAGTTATATGAATTTGTGTTGTAACACTCGGCCCTTCCCTATAAAACAAATGAGTGTTGAAGACTTGCAATGTGGTGAGGATAAGTCGTTTGACTTTTAATGATTATTAATAATGTAGTATGACAAGATACTTGATAAGAGTAACTGATATAAGTGAGAAATGGGCCCGCTTCATGTGATTAGTCACTTATGACTCTAAAGAGGGTGTCCATGGCCGAAACGGACCCAAACGTGAGAACTGATGAGGTCGAGGTGGTATTATGTTAATACTATTGACTCAATATACACTAGGGAAGAATAAATTTCAAGGCATCGTGTCCACTAGTCCGCTGGTATGCTCAATGGTGTTAACTATGGAAGGTTCAAAACCACAAGTTACTTTTCCAAATACGATATTATCGCATGAGAATTGAGCTTGTGTCTGCATTCATGCATTTGCATTTCCACTCATGTGGGGAATTGTTGGAAAAAAATTGATTTTGAACTTGTAGGGTTCTTAATTAATTTGAAGGATGTATATCTAATTCTTTGAGAATTAAATCGAGGAATTTTCAAAATCAAATTTCTCGGTGAGTGAGAAATGTGTTGTGGAAGATTTTGAAAGTATTTTAAGTCCATCTAGTTTGATGGTTATTAGGCCCAAAAGTTAAAAGGTCCATCCATAGTTTAGAAATCCATATTTGAAAGCTCATCTAAAAGCCCATGACCTTTGGTCTTTCACATTCTCATTACTAATGAGAATTTATGCATGGCCTTTAATAGTGACCTTTGGCTTTCCCTCGTGTTGCTATAAATGGGAGCTATAGGGAGCTCATTGAACGCGCCAAACTTCTTGCTCTCCTTATTCATATTTAATCATTCTCTCATAATAGCTTTTGGGTATTTCATTTAGTTGTTCGGTTTTCTCCCTCGTCAAGTTCGTCGGGGACTTCTCGAATTTCGATACTGATTTCGAGAATGACATAGTCGTTTTATCTTTGAGAATTAACTAGTCGAGCATATTTCAAAATTGATTTTCTCGATGAATGAGAAATGTTTGGTGTAAAGATTTTGGAATGTTTTGGGCTTTTTTGGTAAAAAGCTATTTAGGCCCAAGTTGAAAGAAGATTTTGTTTGGAATTGGGCTGAAATGTTGGGCTTAATTTTATTACTCCCTCCGTCCCACTAAGCTTGACACTTTTATTTCCGGCACAGTTATTAAAGAGAGTGTATAAAGTAGTGAGAAAGTTATAAAAATGGTAGGATCCACATCTTTTTGAAGAGATAACTTTTACTATTTTTGAAATGTGTCAAAATTAATGGTAAGGAAGAAGTATTATTTTGTGGTTAGATTTGGGCAGCCCATTTCTTGTTTGCAAAGCCTATGACTTTTAATCTTCTATGCATTCATGCTCCACTAATGTGCTATTATGGAAATTTATGTCATGAGGCAACCAAGGGGCTATACCACCGATGTATGCTCTTATGGAGCAACTTATGATCTTCCCACACGTGGTTATAAAAGGAGGAGTTGAGAGCTTGTTTCAAATACACAAAAGTATTTTACTATCTTCTTTCCTTTCAATTCATTATCTCATTTTAGTTTTAGAGTTGGATTTAGTTTGCTCGGTTCTCTTCCTAGTCAAGTTTGCCGGGACTCTTTCGAATTTCGGTGCTGATTTCATTAGGGACGTAGTTTATTTATCTTTGGGGACGATACGACGGACCGTGAGCACTAGTCGGGACGTATCTCGTCTTGCGGTAAGAGGTCTTCCCGATTCGACTATTGTTATTTATTTGTAATTTCCAAAGTATTGTAATTCCCCAGTTATCTCGATTTAATAAAAAACTTTATTTTATTATAACAAATACCATGACGAGAAACCACTAGATTGGAAGATGAATGAAGCCTTCCAAAATAAGAGGACTCTGCTTTGGAAAATAAATTGGCAATAAATACAGAAGTTCATCGCAAGTTCTGGAACATAGGTTGTTGAGACATGAGGGTGGATACACGATGCATATACTTGATGTTGTCTCGATGTTGGCAGAAAAGAGGCGGTTATGAGTTAGTTAATGCAACTCATATAACTGCCTTGTAGGGTAGTTATTCATCTTTTGTATATATTTGTTTTCCCCTTTGTATTTCGGCAGAGTAGAAGTGATAATTACAGTTGTGAGCAATCAAGATCTAGAGAGAGGGTGATAGCATAGAGAGTGGGTTTCTTTCTTGGGAGGTTATACACCATAGATTCTTGAGAGCTTGGAGAAGGGGAGAGATTGATTCATAGAGGGTTGTTCTATGAATTGGTGTGAATCTTGTACTCTTCTTGATAGCAATAATACTGAATTCTTTTGCCTCCGTGGATGTAGGATCACACTGATCCGAACCACGTAAATCGTTCGTGTCAATTCTTCTTTAGTGTGTGTTGTGTTGCTGGCGCGTTTCATCAAACATCTGGGCTGCGTTCTTATTCGTGTTCCTGGTTATTTGTGTGTTCATTCAATCGAATCCAACAAATTGGCGCCGTCCGTGGGAAGCAAGGTTAAAGAACACGATGGCAGCAAGGTTTGATGCGGAGAAGTTCACGGGGAAGAACGATTTTGGATTGTGGCGATTGAAGATGCGAGCACTACTCATTCAACAAGGTTTATTCGATGCATTGAAACCGGATGCAATCGATGAATCCAGCGCGAAGGATGAGAAAGATCTTGCCAAGATTGCTGCGGAGAAGGAGGAGAAAGAAAGAATCAAAGAGAAGGCTCATAGTGCCATTATCCTATACCTTGGGGATAAAGTTCTTCGTGAAGTGCAAAGGGAAAGCACGGCTACGGGTGTTTGGGCGAGGTTAGAGTCTCTATACATGACAAAGTCTTTGGCAAATAGACTTTACATGAAGCAGAAATTGTATTCCTACAAGATCGTGGAGGAAAAATGCCTTTCCGATCAGCTAGATGACTTCAACAAAACTCTAGATGATTTAGAAGATATTGATGTTAAGCTTGAAGATGAGGACAAAGCTGTCTTGTTGCTTAATGCCCTGCCGATGTCCTTCGAACATCTGAAGGATGCTATGTTGTATGGGAGGGAGAATTCAATTACTTTGGAAGAGGTGTTCCATGCTCTGAAGTCGAAGGAATTACAAAAGCAAAATGAGGTGAAACAAGGAACAACCGCAGAAAGCTTGAACATCAAAAGGTTCAAGGGGAAGAAGAACAAGAAACATGGCAATGAAGCTAAGAAATTCAGCCACAACAAAGGCAATGAGGCTGAGATAAATAGAGAAACAAGGAAGTGTCATTATTGCTAGAAACCGGGACATCTCAAGAAGGATTGTTATTCTTGGAAGAGGAGGCAATCCGAGGGGAATGAGAAGCAAGGTCTTGGAGAGGTTGATGGTGAATGTGAGTTGGGAGAACTCATTAATGTTGTGGAGGGATCGATTGAAAATGCATGGATTATGGACTCGGGATGTAGCTTCCACATGTGTCCAAATGCAGATTGGTTCCACACTCTACAGCACATCGACGAGGGGTTTGTCCTACTTGGAAACGACCAGGTATGTAAGGTTCGGGGAGTAGGATCTATAAGGTTTAAAATGCATGATGATGTTGTTAGAACACTTACAGATGTTAGATACATTCCTGATTTAAAGAGAAATCTTATTATCTCTTGGCATGTTAGAAGCAAAAAGTTTTGTGTTTAAATCTGAAAATGGTGAAATGCATGTTATGAAGGGTTCAAAGGTGTTGATGAAATGGATTAGGAAACATAGTCTCTATTATCTAATTGGTGAAACTTTGTTGGGTAGTTCTAATGTTGTAAATGCAGATGATATTGTGTTGTGGCACAAAAGGTTAGCTCACCTTAGTGAAAAAGGTTTGAAGGAATTGATGAAGCAACACGTGTTGAAGGGAGTTGTTACACAACATCTGGGCATGTGCGAGCAATGTGTGCTAGGCAAGAGCACAAAGATGCCATACTCAACAGGGAAACACACTTCTCTAGCACCTCTGGATTATGCTCACTCTGACTTGTGGGGACCAACAAGAGTTACAACTCAAGGTGGAGGGAGATATTTCATCTCCATTATTGATGATTACTCCAGGAAGTTGTGGATTTATTTGTTGAAGAATAAATCGGATGCTCTATCAAAGTTCAAGGAGTGGTGCTGTGAGGTGGAACATGAGAAGAACACCAGTTTGAAGTGCCTTAGAACAGACAATGGTTTGGAGTATTTGTCTGAGAAATTTTAGAATTTCTGCAAGGTGAAAGGAATCAAAAGGCATAAGACTGCCCCTGGGAATCCACAGCAGAATGGCATGGCTGAAAGGATGAACCGAACCATATTGGAAAGGGTGAGATGCATGAGGTTTACTTCTGGTGTTCCAAAGATTTTTTGGGGCGAAGCAGCTATGACAGCTGCATATCTCATCAACAAGAGTCCATCTTCAACAATTGGATTTAAATCTCTGGATGAGATGTGGTATGGGAAGAGAGGAGATTACTCACATTTGAGAATCTTCGGTTGTAGAGCATATGTTCACACAAAGCAAGACAAGCTTGATCCAAGGGCACTAAAGTGTATCATGCTGGGATATCCAAGAGGTGTAAAGGGATATAGGCTATGGTGCACTGAAGTTGATAATCAAAGGGTGATTATTAGTAGAGATGTAGTCTTTAAGGAAGATGAAATGCCCTATCTACTGATGGAAGAAAGGAAAACTGTCGCGCAGAAAAGGGATGTGGGCAGAACATCCGTCCAAGTGGAGTTGGGTGAAAGCATCTCAGAGGCAGAAAGTGGTCAAGAAGCTGAGGTGGAGAACGCAGATGATATTCTAGGTGATGTTGCGGAACATGTTGCAGACGATGTTGCAGAACATGATCCAGACGATGTTCTTGAGAGCTATCAACTAGCCAGAGACAGGACAAGGAGGAACAACATCAGACCACCTACGAGATTTGGGCAAGCTGACATGATATATTATGCACTGAATGTTGCTGAGGATGTGGAATATCATGAGCCTGGATCATACAAAGAGGCAATTACATGCTCAGAAAGAGATGGTTGGCACAAAGCAATGGTGGAAGAGATGGATTCTTTGAAGAAGAATGATACATGGATATTGGTTAAGAAACCAAGGGATCAAAAACCTATATCTTGTAAATGGATTTACAAGAAGAAGGTGGAGGTTACGGACAAGAACCGGATAAGGTTCAAAGCTAGACTTGTGGCTAGAGGTTTCACTCAAGAGGAGGGAATAGACTTCAATGAGGTGTTTTCTCCTGTTGTAAAGCATTGCTCAATCCGTATGTTGCTTGCTATAGTTGTAAAAAATAACTTGGAGCTGCAGCAGTTGGATGTTAAGACAACATTCTTACATGGGGAGTTGGAGGAAACGATCTTCATGATGCAGCCTGAGGGTTTCATTAAAAAGGGTGATGAGGATAAAGTTTGCCTACTAAAGAAGTCACTCTATGGGTTGAAGCAAAGCTCAAGGCAGTGGTACAAAACATTTGATGATCACATGGCAAAGATAGGCTTCTGCAAGTCTTTATATGATCATTGTGTTTACATAAAGAATGTGAATGGGAAGGCAGTGGCTTACTTGTTGATCTATGTGGATGACATGCTCATAGCAAGTCCAAGGATTTCAGAAATTGAATCTCTAAAGAAGGATCTCAGAATCAGTTTTGAGATGAAGGATCTTGGTAGTGCAAGAAGGATGTTGGGCATGGATATAATCAGGGACAGAAAGGAAGGAAAGTTGTGGATGTTGCAACATGACTACATTCTGAAGATATTGAAGAAGTTCAAGATGTTGGAGTCTAAAGTTGTTTCTGTTCCGTTGGCACAACACTTTAAGCTGTCAACAAAGCAAAGGCCTGTGACACACAAGGAAAAGGAGGAGATGAACCTGATTCCATATGCAAGCATAGTTGGAAGTGTGATGTATGTGATGATATGCACACGGCCTGATATAGCTCATGCTCTAAGTATGGTGAGTAGGTTCATGGCAGAACCTGGGAGTCAGCATTGGCAAGCCTTGAAATAGCTGCTGAGATTTCTAAAGGGATCGGCAGGTCATGGTCTCATGTTTGAAAAACATACAGACCACACCATTGATCCATTAATGGGGTTTGTTGACTCTGACTACGCTGCGAACGTGGATAATAGGAGATCACAAACGGGATATGTGTTTACCTTGTATGGTTGTGCAGTAAGTTGGAAGTCTACACTACAAAGTGTGGTGGCATTATCGACTACCGAGGCCGAATACATGGCTATAACTAGGGCTGTCAAAATTTACCGAAAAAAAGGTATACCGTACTTATCGTACCGAAAAATACTGTAAAATACCGAATATAAGGTATACAGAAATTTTTGGTAAGGTATCATACCGTACCGAACTTTTAGGTAAGGTAAAGGTATAATTTTTTCAAATACCGAGGTATACCGTCATATACCGTACCGCGGTATATACCGAAAAAATTGGTATATACCATTATTTTGGTATATATCGATATATATATATATACACACACACACATATATTTATAATATTACATTTACATATATATTCGATTTGAATTATAAGAAAATTGTTTATTCATAAATTATGAATTATAATTAATAAATATAAATGACAAACTACAAAAATATGTGAATTTATTGATAATTAAAAAGATTGAACAATAACTTATATACTACTTATTATCTTAAATAATAACGATAAACTAATATATATATATATATATATATATATATATTGTTACATAACTAAATAATTATGATATAATTAGACGATCTATTAGTTACTAAATATAATATAAGTTGTAATATATAATTAATGAAAATATATTATTATTTTTATAATATATCATACATAAATGATCAAATTAATTATAATTATCAATCTAGTTAATTAGTTATATGAAAATATAATAATATAGTTAGTTAATATATTGTAATTAATTATATGATATTAGTGGTTTATCTCATAAATTATGTTATTAAAAAATAATATTTTATGTTTTTTATATGTTAGACCTTGTTTAAGGTGATTTTCATTATAAATAAATTCTGGTATATCGCAAAAAAAAGGTATATCGAATTAAGGTAAGTGATAGGGATAATATCAGCTCGGCCTTAAACAAAATCATTTTGAATGCTGAAAGAGTAATGCCAGAGCAGAACCTAGCGCTGGTGAGGGCAGAGCATAGCTCGGTTCCGAGGTCGCAGACCAGAACTCGGCTCTGTGATTGAAGATCAGGTGTTGGTTCTGTAGTTTCACGTCAGAGTTCAAACGGTTTAGTAATCCCAGACCCGATGAGGGACTGGAATCTAAAATAGCCCCGCGGAAGCTCTGATCATTTAAGAATAATTTTAGAAGGTAGATACTTTCATTAACTCTTACGTGCTCTCGAGGTATGACTGGAGGTCTGAGGTAGCACGCGAATGTGGAGTCTCAGCTATCTGACATTTGTCAGGATATTTCTGACAAATGCTGAGAAGTGAACAGTTTGTCTGCTGATAAGCTATCAACATAATAGGACCACCGGACACGTGGCCTTTTCTTATTAGACAAGTTCTGTAGTTTGTACAAAGCGTTATGAGTTATTATCAAGAGTAAATTACCGAATTACCCATTTTTTCTATCCTATTGATATATATATATATACCAGGTTTTTTCTCACGACACCGACATTATTCCATCATAAGACGCTTCAATATTCTATTGACTGTTCCATAAAAGAAATCTGACTTGAGCGTCGGAGTTCCTTTCCGGAGGAACCCCAACCCTTCCTCCGGCTCTATTTTGCAGGCAAAACCACTTCGATCCAGATTCAGTTGCAGCGGTTGGCTCATATAATCCTAAAAAAGGTATGACCTCCAAAGCTATCTGGGGTCTTCATATTCCTATTTCTATTATTTATTTTGTTGTGGATTATCTTATCCAACAACTGGCGCCGTCTGTGGGAAACGTTGTTTTTTCCGACGAGGGGATGCGAGTTCCCCCTCGCCGATGTTCTACTTTCGGGACTGCAAAACTAGACTGAATGGGATGTTAAATGTCCAGAACTGAAGAAGAATGTTACATAACGGACAAGTTAGGTAGAAAATCCTGGCGATGAAGCCATAGAAATAGAAAATCCAGGCGATGAAGCCGTATGATAGAAAATCTAGGCGATGAAGCCGTATGATAGAAAATCTAGGCGATGAAGCCATATGATAGAAAATCTAGGCGATGAAGCCAGATGATAGAAAATCTAGGCGATGAAGCTGTATGATCGAAAATCTAGGCGATGAAGCCATATGATAGAAAATCTAGGCGATGAAGCTGTATGATCGAAAATCTAGGCGATGAAGCCATATGATAGAAAATCTAGGCGATGAAGCTGTATGATCAAAAATCTAGGCGATGAAGCCGTATGATAGAAAACCAAGGTGCTGAAGCCATAAAGGATGATAAAACCGACATTCTTTGGAAGGTCAGGGCTAGATAAGATCAACCCCTAAATCTATACATTAGCAACGTTGGTCTGGTAGCGTAGGACCTAAAAAGATTAACAGAATAATTAAGGACAAAGCCTTTATATATGAGTTATAATGATCTGATATCGAGAGCTTGTTTTGAAACCTTGGCTCATCGGTATAAAATGTTTTGCAACAGAGGAGGCAAAAAATATCAATGTCCCGTCCTTTGGAAGAGCCTGTTCCGGAGAACAGCCAGGAAGCGAATCCTTTGCCGCCTCCTCTGGCGATGACTGAGGCTTTGGCTGCTCAGGTTGCTTCATTAGTAAAGCAGACCTTGATTCAAGCCGGGATCGTTCCGGATACCCCGGATAGTCGGATACATGACAGGCTTACTCATAAAATCCCACACAGGGACATACCGGAGCGTGAAGAAAGCTCTGATTCTACTTATAAACCTACCTCTGAGCGATTTGCCGAAAAAACTTCGCAGAACCAGACCTCAGAGGTACATCAATAAAATATTCAATGACTGAGAACAGTCAGCGATAATAGTAAATAAATTGACCTATGAAGGCATAATTATAATCTTTATCCGCAGACCTTTTCTTCGCAACAAGCTCAATTGGAAAGGCAACGTGTGCAAATGGAGATGTTGATGAAGGAGCTCGAAGACCTTAAGAAGGAACGAGTTTCTGTCGAATCTAACAGGCAGAGCCCTCCTCGAACATCTTATGTTGAGGAGGACCCGAAGGCCCATTTCACGCGGTTTGACAGACCCAAGTCGGTCTATCAAAGAGATAGCCCGTTTTCAGAGGAAATTCAAAGGGACCCTCTTCCGAGCAATTTCCGACCGGTAACTCTAGAGTATAGGGGAAATACTGATCCAGATGAGCATTTGATGAGATTTGATAACATAGCTCTCCTTCATCAGTATTCCGAGGGAGTAAAATGTAGGGTTTTCCTTACAACTTTAGCAGGACCGGCCCAGCAATGGTTTAGGCAATTACCTGCCAACTCCATTTTCTACTTCGATGATCTAAGGAAATTGTTTGCGCACCAATTCGCAAGTGCAAAGAGGACCACCAGAGGCTCTTTGCATCTGACTACCATAAAGCAACTTCCGCAAGAGTCTTTGAGAGAATACCTTACCAGATTTAATCTGGCCGTATTAGAGACACCTGATATACATCCTTCTATTAAAATCCATGCATTTCTCGAAGGAATGAGGAGTGGTTCTTTTTTCGATTCTTTGGTAAAAAAGCCACCCAAGGATTTCGAGGATTTATTATCACGGACAGAGAAATACATTCACTTGGAGGATGCTCGAATCTTTCGAAAGACAGATGTCGGGAATCCAAAAAAGGATAAGAAATTGGAAGAGAAACAGAGGATAGTGGAGGGTGGAAGAAGGCCTAATGAGAAGAGAAAATTCAATTCTGACCTTCGAAAAACATTTGAAAGATCAGATCGGATTGGAAGAACTTTTACCCCACTGACAAGGGAGCCTGCAAACCTCCTAGAGATAGTAATCAAGAAGCCTGGGGTTTTCCTCCCGCCAAGGTCTAAGCATCCTCCGAGACACCCGGAATCGGACAAATTTTGTAAATTCCATAATGATTACGACCACACTACGAATGATTGCCATAATCTTAAAGCCGCAATCGAAAAATTGATTAAGGAGGGTCATCTCTTGGAGTATGTTCGGAGGGAAACTAATCAGGAATATAAAAGAAGAAGAGAGGATTACAGGGAAAAGGCACCAGAGCAACCACCTTCCCTGCCAGAAAATACCGTCAAGAGAGGGACTATTAACATGATTTATGGTGGGCCAACCGCAGGTGATTCCAATAGGTCCCGTAAGTCTTACGCCAGAAGAGGCAGTTGGGCCGAAGGCGAGGAATTAATGGCGATACAGAAGCAAGCGTTCTGCCCGAACATTTCATTTGGGTCTGAAGACTTCAGACCCCTCGTCAGACCCAATGACGATGCTCTAGTAATAACGGCAGAAATTGAGAACTTTGATGTAAAGAGGGTTTTCGTGGACACTGGCAGTGCCGTCAACGTTATATTTGTGGAATGTTTCAACCAACTACACGTGGAAAAAGAAATTAAGCCTGTTCTGACAGCCCTTCATGGATTTGCGGGGGAAATGGTCATGCCATTGGGCTCAGTTACTTTGATGCTTACGCTCGGTGAGGAAGGTGTAAGGATGGCTAGACCAGTCAATTTCCTGATAGTGGATACTTCATCAGCCTACAATGCAATTATAGGGCGTCCTGCCCTTAATGCTTTTCAAGCAGTAGTCTAGACTTTCCATATGAAAATGAAGTTCCCCGTCGGTGGCCTGGTAGGCCAAGTGGTTGGCTGCCAGGATATGTCTAGAAAGTGCTACCTCCAATCGGTCAAGGAGGGAGAGGCTAAGAGAAAAGCTACTCCTCCCTGAGAAAGCTGTTACAGAGGCGAGGGTCGAGAAGACAAAAGGAAACGGAAGGAACTGGCAACAGAGGGCTCCGGGTCCGCTCAAATAGTTCCCATTGAAGAACTATTGTCTATAGAGTTATATCCTCACTTAGAGGGCTTCTCTACCCATATTGGTTCTCTTATGACAGAAGCGGAGAACGGGGCCGTGGTGGAATGTCTGAGAAGGAATGCTGATATTTTTGCGTTTAAATCGTCAGACCTCACGGGGGTAGATAGGGGAATAGCTCTACACAGTTTAAACGTCGATCCCTCAGTAAGGCCAATTAAACAAAAATTGCGACAATTTGGTCCAGAGAAAGACGAAGCTATTAGAGAAGAAGTGAAAAAATTGTTGGAGGCCGGACATATATGCCAGGTACAATTCCCCATTTGGTTATCTAACGCAGTAATGGTCAAGAAGAATAACGGGAAGTGGAGAATGTGCAATGATTTTAGGGACCTGAACAAGGCCTGTCCTAAGGATCACTATCCTCTCCCAAGAATTGACCAGCTTGTAGACTCTACCTCAGGGTGCCAACTTCTATCGATGATGGATGCATACCAGGGGTATTACCAAATTAAAATGAATCCTAATGATGTCCCCAAATGTGCATTTGGGGTCTGCGCAGGAATATTCGGATATACCAGTATGCCTTTCGGTCTGAAAAATGCAGGTGCCACTTATCAGAGGATGATGGATACAGTCTTCCAAAACCAGATTGGTAGAAATATGCAAGTTTACGTAGATGATATGCTTGTAAAGAGTTTGAAAAAGGAGACACATGCTTCAGATTTAGAAGAGGTCTTCTCAATGGCAATGAGGTGTGGGCTAAAGCTTAACCCAGCCAAATGTGCGTTCGGGGTAAAATCGGGAAAATTTTTAGGATACATGGTTACCCAGAGTGGAATTGAGGTCAATCAAGCTAAGGTGCAAGCCATTCTAGACATGACAGCTCCGAGAACCATGGAGGAGATTCAAAGGTTGAACGGAAGAATTGCTGCTCTGAGCAGATTCATTGCTAGATCTGCAGAGCGGAGCCTACCTTTCTTTAAGGTTCTGCGCAAGGGCAAGGATTTCGAATGGACTGAGGAATGTCAGAAAGCATTCGACGAATTAAAGTTACACCTGTCCAAACTGCCACTTCTCAATAAGCCAGAGCCAGGAGAAGAGCTTTTTCTTTATTTCGCCGTGGGCGAGGCTTCGGTCAGCGCGGTACTACTAAGGGAAAGCGAGGGTCAACAGAGGCCAATCTATTACGTAAGTAAAATGATTCAGGGCCCGGAGTTAAGGTACTCTGACACAGAAAAAGCAGCTATGGCCGTCATGGTAGCGGCAAGGCGACTTCGGCCTTATTTCTTGTCACATCGTGTGATAGTAAGAACTAACCTTCCATTCAAGAAAATCTTGGGAAGACCAGATTTGTCAGGTAGGATGGTTAAGTGGGCAGTGGAACTAAGTGAATACGATGTAGAGTTTGAAGTAAGAGTGGCTATCAAGGCCCAAGCATTGGCAGATTTTATTCAAGAGAATACCAGGTTTCAAGAGGACGAAGTCTGGTCGGCGTATGTGGACGGATCTGTCACCAAGGAGGGAGCTGGAGTGGGGATATTTATTATAACCCCAGAAAAAGAGCAGCTACGTTTTGCTGTGAAATTTCATTTCAAAATCACAAACAATGAAGTAGAATTCGAAGCTCTGATTCGAGCTATGAGGATTCTAAAGGAATTATCAGCACAACAAGTGATGGCCTATTCTGACTCCCAACTGGTGGCTCAGCAGGTCAGTGGCGAGTACGAGAGGAGAGAGGAAAGGATGGTGTGGTATGGAAACCAAATTGAGGGTTTATTGAAACATTTCGTTAAATTTGAAATTCGGCAAATACCAAGAGAGGAGAATATGGAGGCAGACCGACTAGCTCGAATAGCTAGTGCTGCAGACCACGTCTGGCACGGGGAAATAACTCTTTTGTATGCAGAACAAAGGACCTTGGCCTTGGAGATATATGCTCTGACAAATGAGAAGGACTGGAGGGTACCAATAGTAAGGTACTTGCGCTCAGGAGAGAGGTCTTATAATAATGATATGCCTGGAAAAGCAGCGCTGGCACGTTTTTGTCTGATAGGAGATTTCCTCTACAAAAGGTCATTCACACACCCTCTATTAAGATGCGTGTCTGACCAGGAGGGAGAGTATATCTTAAGGGAGATTCATGAGGGCTGCGCCGGAAGCCACACTGGTTACAAGGATCTAATTCGAAAGGCGTTAAGAGCAGGTTTTTTCTGGCCAACTCTAGAAGCAGATGCCAAGGAAAGGGTAAAAAAGTGTGAAAACTGTCAAAAGCATGTAAGGCTAATCCATATACCAGCGGAGGAGCTCGGAAGTATAATCTCACCTTGTCCGTTCGATAAGTGGGGAATTGACATAGTAGGAAAATTACCGATAGCATCGGGAGGCCGAGTATTTCTAATAGTAGCAGTGGATTATTTCACGAAATGGGTAGAGGTAGAGGCAGTTGCCAAAATTCATGAAAAGGCCATTCGGCGTTTCATTTGGAAGAACATATGCTGCCGTTTCGGTATTCCAAGAATATTAATCTCAGACAATGGATCCCAATTCAATGGATCCATGATCAAAGGGTGGTGCGAAGAAATGAAAATAGAACAAAGGTTCGTGTCCGTGGCACACCCACAGGCCAATGGACAGGTAGAAGTGACGAACAGAACTCTGCTAGAGGGAATTAAAGCCAGATTGGAGGGAGCGAGAAGTAAATGGGTTGAAGAGCTGGACTCTGTCCTCTGGTCATATAGAACCAGTCCCAGGACGTCCACGGGTGAATCCCCCTTCAACCTAGTATATGGCTCGGCTGCTGTGATACCAGCAGAGGTAGGGATGGATTCCCCGAGGATCCTAAACTATCAAGAGCTGGAAAACCAAGGAAAGCTAAGGGAAGAATTGGATCTGATAGAAGAAAGAAGAAGCAGAGCTCGCCTTAGGACAGAGCTTTACAAAAAGCAGATTGAAAAAATTTACAACAAACGTGTATTGGAGAGAAAATTCGCCAAAGGCGATCTGGTTCTGCGCAGGGCTGACGCTCTGAAGCCCGTGGGGAAATTGGAGCAGAATTGGGAAGGACCTTTTATAGTAAAAGAGGTACTCAAAGGAGGAGCTTATCGGCTAATGACGCATGAAGGGAAGGAATTACCTAGGCCTTGGAATGTATCTTCTCTAAAAAGGTTTTATGTTTGATAAAGGTTGTTTTTAAAGATGTAAAAGGAAGCATAAAATGTCTCATCTTAGAGACAGAACTTCCAAGGGATATTATCCCTCATTTGAATTTATATCTTCTACTGAAATAGATTTATAATCACTGATATTCCAAGTAGCAGATGAATTAAATTATAAGCACACGATAATAGCAAACAAAGCGATATAATCACTACCAAAATAAGATGCATTAACATAGAATTCGGACACACCATAAAAAAAAACGGAGAAAAGAAAAGAGTAAAGTTAGTCTTCTACACATATAGCACAAAATAAAAATCGTCAGAATAGGATAATTGTTCATAAAATCACAAACTTTCAATCCCCAGCACGGCCTCGTCCCCTGCTACCCGAGCCGGAGGCTTCGGTGTTCCCCCGGATAATGCGACGACTCTAAGAAAAGGATAACGAAATAAAAAGAGGTGGGAAAAAAGTTATTATTTAAACCCATTATACATATGTTTATAATAGGCATGAAAAATAAATATAAAGTGACTAAGATGAAAGGATTAAGAATTTACTCCGCTAAGCAAAGTGCCCAACCGGGCGATGTCGGCAGGGTTATCAGGCAGCACCTGCAGGAAGGGGCGGCCAAGGAAGTTCTCATCGCTGCTATAAGAGCCAGGAGCGGTGATGAACTCTTCTGCACCTCTCTTCAGGGATGTTAGAAACCATTGATGGTCATCCCCGTGTGAACGGTTGACCTCCAGTCCTGGAAAATGATCCAGGATTTGGGTGAGCACTTTACCCCCGTCAACTTCGCGCCAGCGGGTAGCCAAACCTAACTGCTCACAGGTTTCTATTATGGCCTCAACAACCCAGTTGGCCAAATACTCGGAGATCCGCTCACGAAAGGCCTGTGAGTGGATATACGCCTCGGGGAGATCGACGACGAAGCGATGGAGTAAATTTTGACCGGCCGGGCAAAGGAGTATGTTGTCGCGGCAGAGTCGAGCACCTTTTTACTCACCGCGAGAGAAGGCTCGCCTGCTTTGAAAAACTCTTTCGGAGGCCATACCCTGGTCGAAGGCGTCAGCAACAACTGTATTCAGGGCATGCGCATGTTTTTGGTGCTCAGTTTCCAGATCCCTCTCAAGGTTTCGAATGGTGACGGCTTGATCCTTCAGGCGACGTTCGGATGCTTCTAACAGTTTCTCATACTGTTCAACTTGTCCCTCCAGCGCAAGTATATCCGCCCTTCGTAGTTCAAGTTCTCTATCGCGCTCGTTTTCAGGAATCATTGTTAGTAGAAGTTTATTGCGAGCCATACGCTTCAAGATTTCGAATGGAGAAGACATTTTTTGAGGTATGAGATTGGGAATGGAGAAACCGGAAAGATGGGGAGTATAAAAGGGCGGAGGACTAATTTAAGGCGCGGAGTAAAGGAGGAGTACAGGTGTGAAATAACGCTTGCATTAAATGTGTGAAGCTAAGAAACACAGTTGACAAGACATAGCATGATAAAAGGCTGACCAAATCGCATAGGAAGCAAGAACAAATCTGGATAAAAGATCCTAACATTTAATATAAGACATCGTGTCAATCAGAAAATCATATAATACGAAAAGAGGTAGTCTACGCAAATATGCCAAATAAAGCTGAAAAGATGAAAGGATAAATCAAAGCCTGACAAAGTATCTGATAGGTAGAGTATTTCGAGAGTAATGTTGGGAATTATAAATGCCAAGACGAAAACTAAGGTGCTGTAGAGTCGCTTGCATGCTGATCTTTTGGCTCTTCAGAATGAGGGTTGTCGGAACTGGTATGGTCGGCAATATTCACCTCCGAACTCCGAATCTCTTTATCTGCCAGAGGGGTCGCATCAGGGGGGGACTCCATCTGACTCCCTGAAGGATGAGGCTCCTCGGGAGTGTCAGAGGAACAAATCGGCTCTGTAGTTTTTATTTTCTGCGGATCGGCAGAGGCATCAGATGAGCCACTAGCTTGGCCAGATGTGTTCTGTAAAAGTGACGTATGTAAAAAGTTAAATGGGTCACAAGAGAAAGTAATCGAGAGATAAAATGTGTACTTACCGCTTTAAGCATAAGCGCCAGTTTAACCAGCTTTCGTTGGTCGCGGGGCACTACTGGGTAAATAATCTCTCCCCATCCGGCCTCTTCGGAGTCAGAGGCGGGCTCTACCTTGAGGAATTCCTCGGAGGCTCGTTCCAAGGTTTCTTCCCACCAAGGGAAGCTCTGATCGTGCTCGGGATTAATTTCCAGAGTGGGGGTCTCCTCGACAAGCTTTTCAACAACACGGGCGACACTCACTTCCCCGGCTCGATCGAAAATCCCTAACTGATCCCATATTTCAGCGATGGAACGGCCAGTCCAGACAGATAGGGGCACCAGCATCCTTTCACGAAACTGATGTGAATGGAGGAACGCTTCTGGAAGATCCCTGACCAAGCTACCAAGGAGACGCTGACCAGAGGGACTTGGCAAGATCTGAGAATGGCAGATCTTAGCACCAATCTTTTCGCCCATCTCCCGCCCTCTTTTAAGGGACTCGGCGGCCGTTGAGCTTAGATTCTGAAGATGTACGCTATGGTCATGGTCGGCTTTCTGTTTAAGTTGAGTGATCTGCGTTCTCAACTCTTGAAGACGCTCATTAGATCTTTTCTGCATTTCGGCCATCTTCTCGGCCATTTTCTGTTTGTCAGCAATCAGAATGTCGCGCTGTTTCTCAACACCTTCATGTAGCTCTGACAGTTGTTGAAGGCGTTGTTGTAAAATGTTGCAATTCTCAATCTGGGCTCGCCATTGTTCTTTTTCCTTCCGAGCTTCATTCAATTCGCTTCGGATCTTCTCATGGTACATGGCTCGGCTTGTCAGGGCGGAACGGCATGCGTGAGCCTAAATAGATAGAGAGGAGTGGATCAATCATAACGATCTGAGTCAGGAAAGCTGAAAAGAAAAAAGAAAAGATAGAAGGGAGGAGGTCACCCACCGCGAGCTCGTAACTTGCAGCTTTTCGATCCAAATCTTGGCTCGAGAGGTTCAGGGTATATGCCCAATCCTCTTCGCGAGGACAGCTGTTCAGGAAGTCGGCAGCATCGCTTCCTTGGCTTCTTAGGCAGGAACCACTAAAGTTCGCTAGTGGCCTGACATTTATGGCAGCAGAGGTCGGATAGGGAATGTTTAAGATCCGAGTGGCGTTACCAACCTGAATCTTATCTGCCTCAGGGGTTTTCTCTAGAGTTTGCACACGCTTGTCGGGGGCAGAACTCGGAAGTACAGATGAGGAGGCCGCCCTCGGGATTACAACAGGGCCAGAGGGGTGGTCAATTGTTCCTCTCATAAGCCGACCTCGAGCTCGCTTAGATGAAGGATCATCTGAGGGGACAGATTCAGCCCGGGTTCTCTTAGGAGGAGGTTGGGAAGGACCAACAGGTAGAGTTGTAGCAGATGAAGGTATTACTGAAACTTCGAGAAGTTCGGCCGCGAATCCCGCAGAAACAGTTTCTAAAAAGGAGAGAGGGAAGATAAGAAAACAGAAATGGGTAAAAACGAACGAAACCTAGTTTCTTCTAAATAAAACCCAACTATAGAAGCTATAAAGAAAAAGGGACGTACCTTCACCAGGAAAGGTGCTGAAAAGAGAGGGGACTGGACCCGAAATCATAGCAGTACTGCCTGCCTCGGCAGTGGCAATGGATTTGGGAATCTCTAAAGTTGAGGTCGCAGCAATAACAGCCTCAGAAGGGGTACGTTCGGGAGGATTGGAGGCGTCTTGATTGCCTCCAGAACCACTAGCACCCGAGGAGATTTCAGCAACCTTCCTGGCACGACGATCTGCCAAGATCCGAGCCGTCTCGGCTGCTGCAATGTCATTCAACTTAGAAGCCCAAGACATACCTACAAAGAGATAAAAGAGGAGCATAGAGTTACAAACATAGGATTATACATAAAAAGCGCTCAAGTATCTATGTAGGCTGGAAAATATACCCATAGAGGGGCGCCAGGGACGACCGGGGGAAAGATCGAAGAACGAAAGGACATCGGGGTCCTCGGTGAAATGAGGGACGAGGAGATGACGGTATGAGGTTTTAATTATTTTTTCCAAGCGGGAAGCCACCTCACCGGGAAGACCCGTACCCCCAGAACGGATTACTTGATTCCTTAAATTAAGAATGAAAGGAAATTGGGGGAAGCCCCATCCTGAAGAGATAGGGGGTGTGACAACGTAGTACTCGGTGTACCAAAATTTATCCACGCTCTGGTACTTCCCATAAAGTTCGAAATGGGTGGCAGGTGAAAAATATAGAAAAGGGATACTCTTAATCACGCGGTGAAGAAGAAAGAAAAGCTCAGAGGTATTCTCGAAATCATACATGGAAAGGAAAATATGGAAGAAGGCAGCTTTACGAATAGACATTGGATTTAGTTGATTAAAAGGGATCCCATAAC
>JAPKLX010000062.1:1717823-1764535 GCA_026898415.1 Leonotis leonurus
TTACGAATAGACATTGGATTTAGTTGATTAAAAGGGATCCCATAACGAGTAAAAATGTCGCAGAAGAAGTCAGGGATGGGAAGGCGAAGACCAGCTTCGAATTGCTTACACCAGATAACCGTAGAAGGAGACGCTATATTGTTAGGGCGTTCGTTTTTGGTAGGAAGGCGAACACGAAATCCTTGAGTTGGTCCTAGTAAGCGATTTAAGGAGCGAAGAGTGCTCTCAGTCGCAGATGAAGGGGGAAATTGGTCAAGATCAGGGGCAGGCATTGTTAAGAACCAGGGAAGAAAAAATACCTGGAATGAAGGGATGCTCGAGATCACAAGATTTGAGATTGAGAGGGTTGATCTTCACTGGAAGGAGCTATGACGAAAATGGCGGAGAGGATTTTTGTATTGAAAGAAAAACGGAAATGGAGAGTATAGAGGAAGGGCAGAATATAGTAATGATATATTCTAAGGGAAGTTTTAAAGTTAATCTGGGAACGGTTGGATATTTTACACGATTGGGGAGTCCTACGGCCGAAAGGCAGCGACTATTGACTATCCCGAGGATGTGTCAGTGAAACAGTAAAAGGACGCTTGACGGGATGGGCATTTACTCTGGATAGCAAGGCGGGAAAGCAAATTTACATATATACCCTTGCAAAGGCGAGAAAGCTCAGAGATGAAGAAAAGTAATTTCTCCGTCAGAGAAGTTTTATATATCTCAAAACATACATATATAAATACTCTCTTTTGAGATCTTTTTGGGGGGAGAAGCTGATAGGGATAATATCAGCTCGGCCTTAAACAAAATCATTTTGAACGCTGAAAGAGTAATGCCAGAGCAGAACCTAGCGCTGGCGAGGGCAGAGCATAGCTCGGTTCCGAGGTCGCAGACCAGAACTCGGCTCTGTGATTGAAGATCAGGTGTTGGTTCTGTAGTTTCACGTCAGAGTTCAAACGGTTTAGTAATCCCAGACCCGATGAGGGACTGGAATCTAAAATAGCCCCGCGGAAGCTCTGATCATTTAAGAATAATTTTAGAAGGTAGATACTTTCATTAACTCTTACGTGCTCTCGAGGTATGACTGGAGGTCTGAGGTAGCACGCGAATGTGGAGTCTCAGCTATCTGACATTTGTCAGGATATTTCTGACAAATGCTGAGAAGTGAACAGTTTGTCTGCTGATAAGCTATCAACATAATAGGACCACCGGACACGTGGCCTTTTCTTATTAGACAAGTTCTGTAGTTTGTACAAAGCGTTATGAGTTATTATCAAGAGTAAATTACCGAATTACCCATTTTTTCTATCCTATTGATATATATATATATATATATATATATATATATATATACCAGGTTTTTTCTCACGACACCGACATTATTCCATCATAAGACGCTTCAATATTCTATTGACTGTTCCATAAAAGAAATCTGACTTGAGCGTCGGAGTTCCTTTCCGGAGGAACCCCAACCCTTCCTCCGGCTCTATTTTGCAGGCAAAACCACTTCGATCCAGATTCAGTTGCAGCGGTTGGCTCATATAATCCTAAAAAAGGTATGACATCCAAAGCTATCTGGGGTCTTCATATTCCTATTTCTATTATTTATTTTGTTGTGGATTATCTTATCCAACAGTAAGATATACCGAAAGTATATAAGTTTTGGTATACCGTGTAAGAAAGGTATACCGAAGTAAGATAAGGTATACCGAAAATAAGGTAAGGTATAGGTATGTAAAAATGTCATACCGAAAGTAAGGTATACCGAACTAAGGTATACCGAAAAGTATGGTAAGGTAACGGTATGAAATTTTTCATACCGAAGGTAAAGGTAAGGTATAAGGTATGACAATTTTAGTAAGGTATACCGTACCGCGACACCCCTAGCTATAACTGAGGCTGTGAAGGAGAGTGTTTGGCTGAGAGGTATGCTCAAGGATTTTGGAGTATGTCAAGATGCAGTGGTGATTAAATGTGATAGCCAAAGTGCATTGCACTTGACGAAGCATCAGGTATTCCACGAAAGATCCAAGCATATTGATGTGAGATACCATTTTGTTAGAAATCTGGTTGAGAAAGGAGTCGTGAAGATGGAGAAAGTATCAATGAAAGATAATGTTGCAGACATGTTGACAAAGGCCATTCCTGTTGATAAGTTCAAGTATTGCTGTGAACTTGTTGGCATTGTTCTACATTGATTTGAGTTGGAAATGCAGCTCTTGAAGGGGAGCTGTGGGTGATGAGACATCACTGATCTTGGAGTTATGGCTATCATGTATCCAAAGTGGAGATTTGTTGAGACATGAGGGTGGATACACGATGCATATACTTGATGTTGTCCCGATGTTGGCAGAACAGAGGCGGTTATGAGTTAGTTAATGCAGCTCATATAACTGCCTTGTAGGGCAGTTATTCATCTTTTGTATATATTTGTTTTCCCCTTTGTATTTCGGCATAGTAGAAGTGATAATTACAGTTGTGAGCAATCAAGATCTAGAGAGAGGGTGATAGCATAGAGAGTGGGTTTCTTTCTTGGGAGATTATACACCATAGATTCTTGAGAGCTTGGAGAAGGGGAGAGATTGATTCATAGAGGGTTGTTCTATGAATTGGTGTGAATCTTGTACTCTTCTTGATAGCAATAATACTGAATTTTTTTGCCTCCGTGGATGTAGGATCACACTGATCCGAACCACGTAAATCGTTCGTGTCAATTCTTCTTTAGTGTGTGTTGTGTTGCTGGCGCGTTTCATCAAACATCTGGGCTGCGTTCTTATTCGTGTTCCTGGTTATTTGTGTGTTCATTCAATCGAATCCAACATAGGTGAATGGGCATTGAGAATCAAGAATTTGCTCTGATAGCCAAAACAAGAAGGAAGTATCAGGAAAAAGATGTGAGCTAGAAATGAACATTTTCTTTGTATTAGTGAGTGAAAATTGAGGAACCCTCCTTAATAAAAAATTTACGTCTTCTTAAGATAATTGAAAATGGACCCAACCACAAGAAATGTTAAAGACGATTTTGAAGACATTTATGTACTTTTATACATATCTAACATGTTTTCAAGAGATTGAACATTTCCTTTTTATTTTCACCCTTTATAAATGATCTGAATGTCAATTATACCCCTGGATTGATGTCATTAGTACTGGACTTTTTCCCAATTATTAGTGACTTGCAATTTATGATAGTGAGAAATGTAGTTTACTTATTACAAAATTCAAGCACATATGTCAATGAAAATTAAATATTTAGAAGTCTACACATATTTTACTCAATTATTATGAAGTGACGGATGCAGAGTTTGTTGTTTCCTTGATTAATAACGAATGAGAGAGATGTTTATAACCTTTAAGCACTAAACAATAAACATAGGGTTAGTGAACTATTAATTCAATTAAGGCCATCTAATCACCAAATATTATTTAGTATTATCTTTTAACTCAAACAACTTAATTAATAACTCGTCTAATAGCTAACACATAAATTTGTACTACACATATAAAAAGTCAAGATTCATTAGGTGTTAATAATAAATATTAGAAACAATAAGCGAAAGCTCTAACTACAAACTTAATAAAAAAACAAATATTAATTATTCTTTTGATATAAATAGTTTTTCAAACCTGTTTTTTTATTAATATTTTATCTTTCATTAGGAATTTAATAAATAATAATGATATATAATATATGTAAGGAGTGTTTGATATAGATGATTAAGTTTCAAAATAAGTTTTATGAGCTATTCAGTTTGGAAGTTTATGTTTGAGACTTAATTTTGAGATAATACCACGTAAATTAAGCATAAGTCATGAGTTTTGACCTATCTTATGTGACAAAAAATCTCAAATAATTTCGATCTAATACAATCTCATGTAGTTTCGAACTAATTTGATATCGTATCTAAATTGTGATTCGAAAAAATAAAACCGATGAATAAACGAGAGTTGTCCATTATCATGGTAGGACATAGCACAACTTCAAGCCATCAAAATTATATGCTTCGATATTATTAACAATTCGACTGAATTGTTGGTTAGTAAATTAACCAAAATAATACTCCTATTTCATTAATCATGCTCCGTTTGACTAGAATTATGAGTACTTTATTGACCTTTTGATCATAAATAATGAGACGGAGAGAGTACACTATGTCAGTTTCTTATTTTTTATTTGGACGATTAATTAAAAATAATATATATATTTTTTTATTTTTTGCTTATTTTACTTTAAATTTTCTTTATTAAAAATATAATGTATAATATTTTCTTAAAATTCGTATTGTTCCCGCACAATACATAAAAAAATATAATAGCGACAGAAACGTTACAAAGGCTTTATCGTATTTTAATATTATTTTTATTTTATTTTTTTGATTTGCATTATTGTCTGTTGCGAGTTATCTTATTGAACTGTGTCTCTGACTCTGTGTATGTGTGTGTGTGTTTCTTTCCATAATACAATTTTCCTGTGTTTATCTCCTCTCTTATTTTCTGTAGATCTCAAGCTGCTGCCAATCACTATCGCATGTGAAATTACAAAAAGTTCGTGTTTTCCGCATCTCGGTTCCCTCATTTTCGTGAATTTTTCGGTTTTTTTTTTGTGTGATTGCTACAATACTGTATTTCTTTGATTCGCTTGCTGCTACACGGATTGCACGCGTATGTTTACGTGTTTGCATATGCTTTATTAATCCAATGGTTTGAGCTTATCTGCAGGGATCTGTTTTGATTCAATTTATCGGTGTAATTGCTTGTTTTTAGGTTCGTTAATATGCTTAAATATCTGATTCCGTTTCCGGATTTGGGTTGCTAAGCTTTAAATCTTTTTAGATATTTGGGCATTTTATGGTCTTTAAGTGATATTGATGGCGGATTGAATCTTTTGTTCGTACTGATGTCTGGAGGTGTTTGTGGTTGGTTAGACTGACATGTTTTAGTTGATGAATCTCCATGGAAGCCTTTGATAATCTGGATCTTCATACTGAGCTTTCCTATGAATTTCGAACTTTACTTTATTTATAAGATGCATACTTTATTCCTTTGAGGATAAGGATGATGGACTTGCTAAATTAGACGTAAACTTTGCTTTGAGTGCTTTAAGATAAAATATATATGTCTATCTTGATAGGTGAGGAAATGAGCCGAGTAGATATTGAGCCCGAGGACGAAAGCAATGATTTGCCACCACGAAGGGCAGCGGATGAGGGTCAAGAACCAAGCCATCTTCAAGACGTGGGAGGTGAAAATTCACAGATAAATAGGAACAAGCGGGAGTTACCTTGGAAGGTACCTATTACTACCTCTGATTTAGCACTGAAACATCACTATTACATGTCAGAAAAGGTGTTAAAAGGGGATCAGTTAGTAATTATCATTTATGATTGCATCTACAACGTTGTTGTTCGAAGTTGATCTCAGTTTTATGAATTCTCTTGTTAAAAGATTATGATTGCTCTTGTTAAAAGAACACGTAAATCTGATTGGTCTCTACGTTTGTGGTGTTGGTGCCTTTGCCTTCTAAACACTGTCACAGATAAATACAGTGATGTTATACAAGCAAAGCGGAGTTAACAGTTTTCTGATTGTCCTCTAGCTCGTCATTATCTCTGTTATCTCTTGGACATGCTATTGATTATGATCATGTCCTAAAGCTGTTCATTTTTTATTTGACCTAACTGATCTCAGCTGAGTCTAAGCATTAACAATTCAGCCTTTAGTTTATTTTTGCTCCTGTGATTAGTATGCAAGTTTTCATACTCTTTACTTCTTAGTAGTTCTAAATTCTAATATTGTTCAAAGAGTGGATAAGCAAAACAATTAAGTTTGTACCTAATAAGTAAAAAGGAATAGTAAATAAATAATGCTTAGTGCCTTTGTGGACAAACCATTTTTTTTTAAAGTGTGTGATTTTCTATTCTGCAGTGTATTCCGATCTCCATGGCACTAGCATATCAAAGCTTTGGGGTGGTATACGGAGATCTAAGCACTTCACCACTTTATGTGTACAGAAGTATATTTTTTGGGATGTCACAGAACTATCAAAATACTGAGTCAATACTTGGGGCATTTTCATTAATCTTTTGGACCCTAACTCTGATTCCTTTGCTCAAGTATATCATTATTATTCTGAGTGCTGATGATAATGGTGAAGGTATGCTGAATTGGGATCATTTAAAATTCATGTAAATTTTTTTGTCAGTCTTGAGAACCTAGTCAATAAACCTCAGGTGGGACATTTGCTCTATACTCCCTGCTTTGTAGACATGCAAAGTTCAGTCTTCTTCCTAATCAACAAGCAGCTGATGAGGAGCTTTCAGCCTACAAATTTGGTCCCGTAGGACAGACTTCTCCATCTTTAACTTTAAAGAGATCTATAGAGAAGCGCAAAAATTTGCGAACTGCTCTGTTGCTTGTAGTGCTATTGGGGGCTGGCATGGTGATAGGTGATGGTGTAGTTACTCCTGCAATATCTGGTATGTTAAGTCAAATGTATATCACTATATTGACATTAGCTCCAGTAGTAATCAGTAATGACTATTCAATGGTTGTGATGACACCATGTATGGTGAATCTAGTGTTTCCTTTTCCATTTCTGTTTTGCATCTTATATCCGGTTACATTTAGATTTAGATAATGAGTCAGTGGCACAATATCCACAGCAGTTACAAGTTTGTCCATTTTGTGAGGGCTATATGAAGGTCTCCATCTTGATGACTACCAATAGTTACTAAAGTATTTTCTGATATTGTAAATGGTTGTTCTGGAATGTACTACACGAAAATCAGGACCCACCAAGGTAAAAAATGGTGGTTTGACAAAATGTTTGCTCATTCATTTCCATTTGCTAATTTATCTGACATGACTATGGTTTTAATGATTCAATATATTAATCGTTTGGCCGTTCTTAGCTTTTAAAAAGTTTTCTTTTCAACTTCAATTATTGACTATCATAATCTTGTATCTATTTGCATTTTGCAGTCGTATCAGCAGTGTCAGGGCTTCAAGCTGCTAATGCAAGATTGCCAGAGGGTATATCTTGTTATGTGGATCTTTTTTAATTATTCTGAATTCCTTCCATGTTCTTATGGTTCTGATAATGGTATAATCTGCTATTTATAGGTGTTGTACGATTAATATGTTGCATCATATTGGTCGGACTATTTGCTTTGCAGCACAGTGGCACCCATAAGGTTGGCGTCTTGTTTGCCCCAATAGTTATCATTTGGTTAATATCAATTTTTGCCATTGGAATGTATAATACCATACGGTGGAACCCAAAAGTCGTGTTTGCTCTTTCTCCTCATTATATTATCAAATTCTTTACTATAACTGGCAAAGCTGGATGGCTTTCACTTGGAGGAGTTCTCCTGTCCATAACAGGTAATATACTTGTTCCTTCTTAAATTATGTTAAAAGTGATAAATAGTTTGGTTTTTGATTTAATAGCTGTCGTTTGTGTGTAACAGGTACTGAAGCTATGTTTGCAGATCTTGGTCATTTCTCTGCTAGCTCAATAAGGGTAAACCCACTTGTTCTAGCTGCAACAGGCAATACATTTAGTCCTTTTCTTTCTAAGAATTTGGGACATCATGCACTTGTGCTATTAGAATTCTGGTAGCAATATTTTTCTGTAGGTTAGTGCAAGTACTACACCAGTGATTTGCTAATATCTTTATTCACCAGAACACTTGAACATTTGAAAGAGCATTAAAGAATGCATAACTTACCTCATTGTAGTTTTCTGTTTAGTTTTATAGTCCTAGTTCTTTGTAACCACTTTTATTAACCGCTGGTGGAAATTTTCTAATTAGGAAACTTTTGAATCTGCAGATGGCATTTATATTCGTTGTGTACCCTTGTTTGGTCGTCCAGTATATGGGCCAGGCTGCTTTTCTGTCGAAGAATATAAGTTCCATTCCAAATAGCTTCTATGACTCGATTCCTGGTTAGTTTGTGCAAAACTACACTAAAGTTTGTTTAAGTTTTTGCTGCTGTTGCTCTTAGTGTTAGAGTGTCCTGCTGCAGATGGATTCTTTTGGCCAGTGTTTGTTGTTGCCACTCTAGCCGCTATTGTTGCCAGTCAGGCTATAATTTCAGCGACATTCTCTATTATTAAGCAATGCAATGCACTGGGTTGCTTTCCACGAGTGAAGGTTGTTCACACCTCAAAGCAAATAGAGGGGCAGATTTATATACCAGAAATCAACTGGATCCTCATGATTCTTACACTTACTGTGGCAATTGGCTTTCAAGACATGACTAGTATGGGGAATGCTTATGGTAAGCCAGTGAATCTTAAAATTATTTTCTCTGTCAGCTCTTCCCATGAGAGTGTTCCTTACTAAGGGTGGCATGGGTTTAATAAATGTTAGGTGAGTGTGTTTGAGGAGAAAAGGTAAGGGATTTAATGTGGGGTCATGTCCCAAAAAGGGTTGGGAAAACTCTTGCTGACCGAAATAGCATATAGTATACACTTTTATGTTACAGAGAGAGTATAAGATCATGCTGAAAGATATGTGGATCAATCAGCATTCCAAAAATAGATGAACTGTGGGAATTTTCAGCTTCTGGGGATGCTTTGTAACTTTTGTATGAAAACTAACTGCATGTCTATTATAACGTCTTGGGTGTCGTGACTCGTTTGATTAGATTGTCCTTATCCATGCTGTTGCTTATATACTTTAATTTCTTTTTTGCCAGGCCTAGCTGTGATGTCTGTGATGTTTATTACAACTTTTCTGATGGCACTCGTCATGATCTTTGTGTGGCAAAGGAGCATAATAGTCACCGCGGTGTTTCTTCTTTTCTTTTGGATCATAGAAGGTGCATACCTGTTTGCAGCATTTACAAAAATTCCTCAAGGCGGGTGGCTCTCCCTTGCACTCTCTCTATTCTTTGTGTTTGTCATGTTCGTTTGGCACTACGGAACTCGCAAGAAGTACAACTTTGATTTGCACAACAAGGTGCCTTTGAAATGGATCCTCGGCCTCGGCCCCAGCCTGGGTATTGTTCGTGTGCCTGGAATAGGCCTCATATACTCAGAACTGGCAACGGGAGTCCCTGCAATCTTCTCACACTTTGTAACAAACCTCCCTGCTTTTCACAATGTTCTGGTGTTTGTATGTGTTAAATCTGTTCACGTGCCTTATGTGGCACCCGAGGAGCGCTTTCTTATTGGCCGGATCTGCCCAAGACCGTACCGGATGTACCGATGCATCGTTAGGTATGGATACAAGGACTTGCAGGGTGATGATGGCAACTTTGAGAACCTTCTGATACAGAGCATAGCAGAGTTCATTCAAATGGAAGCTGTAGGGCCTCAGTTCGCAACCCCTGACTCTGTCTCCTTCGACGGGAGGATGGCAGTCATAAGCTCCCAAATTGGTTCTGGATCCAATCTGATAGTATCTAATGAAGAGGAGATTGATACCATCAGCTCCATTCAGAGTAGCAAATCTATAACTCTGCAGAGCTTGAGGTCGGCTTACGACGAGGAGAATCCGCAAATCAGGAGGCGGCGCGTGAGGTTCCAACTACCTCAAAGTCCAGCAATGGATCCGGGGGTAAGGGAGGAGCTATCAGATTTGATAGAGGCGAAAGAGGCAGGTGTTGCATACATAATGGGGCACTCGTATGTGAAGGCAAGACGATCGTCGTCGTTTTTGAAGAAACTAGTGGTGGATTTTGGCTACTCGTTTCTGCGGAAGAATTGCAGGGGTCCTTCTGTGGCACTTCACATTCCTCACATCAGCTTGATTGAAGTAGGCATGATATATCATGTCTGAAAATGAAAGGTCTGGTGTTTTTCTTTTGCATGCAGTACTAGTAGTTATAAGGCTTCTATTTTTGTGAAGTTGCTGAAATCAATGTATATGTTAGGAATTCTGTATTACTATGCCCTGCTGCCACTGCCTTTCATGGAACATCAATGCTACCACAATATTTGCTTTAATTAGGTTGATTATATATATAGAGAGAGAACGGATCAAACGAGAACACTAATCCTTATAAGAACTAGGAACTAATATGAACCATTGATCTTTGTAAAATATATGGTTAGATTAATTGTACATCAAATTTATATATAGAATACATTGAAATTATGATGTACTATTAATTAATGAAGAAAAATGTATTATCATATTATCCATCAAGATAATAGGTAACATGTATAAATTTTAGTTCTTATATAAACTTGGTTCTCATTGGATCCTGTCCTGATATATATATTATACTATGTGCACACTTTCACAGTACTGCTCCGTCTTATTGAGTTGTTCGTCTTTCTTTGGTTTATTTAGGTTTCAAACTCAGATTCACAGAATAAGCAAGGTTTTCATTTTTATTCTCCAAAGTCCCAAATTGTTCTTCCTGGTAAATTTATGAGCTTCAAACTCCGTCGCCGTCTCGATCCTCAGATTTCCATATATATTATGTGGTTAAGATCAAATAAAGATTCTACATCCTCACTATACTCCCTCTGATGTTAATGAGTGTTTTGTTATATTGTTACACACACAACTCTAATATATAGCAATCATACTTAATCTTAGCCACAAAAAGTGAACGCAAAAGATTACATCATGCCATGCATGCACGCAAACTAACTAAGGGCAACTACAATGCAAATTCTCTATTAACTTTCTATAAATTGCAAACTAAATAAATAATTTCAAAATCAAAGACTTATAGTAGCTGAGCTCTAATTTTGAGCTCCAATACATTAACTCACTATATTTACTTAAATTTATCTATTATTTTATATTTATATTCTACCTATATTTATATTGTGTTTAGTTTTAATAGTATTTAATTTAGTGAAATAAATTTATATACTAATAAATTATTTTTAATATTTTCTATGCAATATATTTAGAAAAAATTATTATTGTGTATTTATTTTGAGTTGAATTAGATTGATATGTTTCCAATGAAAATCATGACTAATATATTGATTATTTTATTTCTTATCATCTATTAATAAATAAAAAAAGAGAAAGAAAGAAGAAAAAAATAATAAAATATTTTAAAAAGTTGAGCTCTTGGAGGAGAGCTTGAGCTCGAATGATGAGGCTCTTCAATAATACAATTTTTAAGAAGTATGATCTAAAAATTAACAATTGGACAAGAGCCCCACCATCGTAGTTTTCCTAACAAACTCTTCTAGGATATTGGTTGATTAGTCATCAGTTTCAAAGCTAATGTCTTCTTGAACCTTGTGCATTTGATTATTGAATTTATATTAGTCACTTCACAATAAATCTCCATCTCCATATTGACTATTCAAATTTGAGCTACAAAATTCCACTTTGACTCTCAAATATTGAGCCAACAAACTCATATTTACTGAGCCAGCACATTCACCAACTTCAAGCAGTGATTAAACTATGAAGATAATAATGGTTTTATAAACATATTAAAGGCATTATTATTATTTGGTACATTCACAATTCTAACAAATTCCTTGCCAATAATACCCCTTATAAAGTGATCTAATATCTATATGTTTTGATCTCTCACTTTGACTATCACAGTGCACCATCACAATCTTTTGATCCACGCAACTCATGCAATATTCCTTTCAACCAGAGAACTTCTTTTATAGTTGAAGTGAGTGTCGTATTTGGCTTCTGTAATACTCAATGCAACAACATATTGCAAGGATGACTTCCAACTTATGATTGCCCCATACAAGATGAAGATGTACCCAGATTGAGACTTCCTAGAATCTAAATTTGCGGCATAATCTGGATCTGAGAAGCCAATCAGAACTTGATGTTTAAACATTAGAAGCTCCTTTTAGATATCTCATGATCCATTATTTCAAGTCCTCCAAATGATATTTCACTGGATTGACCATGTATCTGCTTATAACACTTCATTATAGTCAACTCATTCTTGTGTAAAATCTCTTGCTGCCAACTTAGCTTTGTATTTTATCCATTCTTTGTCAGATACTTCGAATTTCTTCTTAAAATTCCATTTTCTGCTTACGCATCTTTGTGTCCCAGGATTGTTTATTAGTTCTCAGGTTTTGTTCTTCTCTAGTGACAACATTTCTTCTTGCATTGCCTGAAGTCATTGCTCCCTTTCTTTGAACTTGATGGCTTCTTTATAACTCTTTGGCTCATCATAATCAATCTTTCAACAATACTTAGAGCATAAGAAATGAGGTCACATGACCATATCTACTAGGTGGTATTGTTCCTGGCCTTCTCACCCTATCTCTTGCCAATTGATAGTGCTTTAAAATATCATTATTTTCACTTAGTTCAAATTCATCTTCACTCTCTAACTCAAGATTTTCATAATCCAAATACCTTCTGGCCTCCACCTTAATTGAAGCATCCCCATTATCAATTTGATGGACTTGAGCTTTCAGAATATGTCATCACATCTTCACTTAATACGACATCTCTACTGAAAATGACTTTCTTAATTCCTTTCTTTGTGAACCAGAGTTTATAACCTTTCACACCCTTTGGATATCACAAGAGTACAAATTTTAATGCCCTTTATTCCAATTTATATTTCTTTATATGTGCATAAGTCTGACATTGAAAATGTTTGAAGTAAGAATAATTTGCTATCCTGTCATTCCAAAGTTCATCTGGAGTCTTATAATCCCTTGCAAAAGAGGGAAAATTGTTAATCGAGTAACAAGCTGGTGCTTCTCCCCAGAATCTTTTTGGCATTCTTACTCCATATATCACGCACCTTACCGTTTCAAGTATGGTCATGTTCATTCTCTCAACAACTCCATTTTGTTGAGGTTTGATGGTATTGTCCTATGTCTTTGTATTCCTTTGTCTTTATAGAACTTTTGAAACTCTTCTGATAAAAGTTCCAAAACATTATCTGGACAAACAAATTTCAGATTAACTTCTTTTTAGTCTCAACTTCTTTATGTTAAAATACATATCCATAGTTTTCTGGAGTAGTCATCCATCAAAGACATAAAGAACCTCCCTCCTCCCATAGTCTCAGTCCTAGATGGACTTCAAATGTCACAATGGACATACTCAAGTGGTGCTTTGTCAAATAACTTACTTGCGTTGTAGACTAGTTTTGTGCTTTTATTAATTAAGGATGCATTCTTCATCCTTTTCTAGCTTGGGTGCATGTGACATTTTCAAGATGCCTTGTTTTCTGAGCTCATTCAATCTTTTTACACCGAAGTCCTCGAGTCTTAAGAGCCACAACATGGACTCATTCCTATGTAACTAGAACTCTTCATTTTGGGGAGTGTACACAAGTTGAAGTACACACGTGATCCTTGAATTTGCACTAGAATCAGTGGCGGAGCCACGTTTGTGAATGGTGGGGCTCTTGCCCCACCTCAAAAAATTTTAGTTAGTACTAATAGTGTTAAAAAGTATTAATATTATGTATAAATTTATATATTTTGTCAAGATCTTGCCCCACCAAAACTTAAAAAAATTAGGGGCAACGATCCTACCTCCGGGGGCTTGGCTCCGCCCCTGACTAGAATACAACACACAAAGAGATAATCCATTCATATTTCCCATTTATTTATTTTATAGAGGAATATGATTTTGAACTTGACAAAAAGTTTAATATTTTTGTTTTGAATTAATTATTGCCTTGTTAGTTTCATTGGTGAGCGCATGACATTGTTGGCTTATTCATGTTAGACAAGGAAGCAACAATCTCTACTATTTGTCGCACAATTTGTTTCTCCTAAAAATATTCGATATGACAACTGACGAATCTTGCATGCATGACAATTTCTTTATTTAATCATATGACTATTAGGAAACATGCGGTCGACGATTTTTAGATATATTCATGATTCTCCAAGAAAATAAATTCAAGATTTTCCAAGATATATTCAAGATTCTTTGTAGAAGATATATTCGGAATTCAAGTGGAAAGATCCCAAATATCTTGGGAGACAAGCAAGTGCCATAGGGTTTCACTTACACAGTATAAATACAGGTAATCGACGTATGCTGCAATTGAACTCTCTCGTGCATAAATTCATATATCATACACAATAGTTCAAAGTTTTCAGTAGTGTGCTTATTGTGAAATTATTTGAGCTACTGGTTATTGGGCAAGCGTTCGCTGCATATACACACGAGCCAAGATCATATTCGACATTGAGCAATAATGCTTTTTCTTTATTAAGTGTATTTCTTATTGTTAATTTACATACAATTGTTTGTGTAGAAGAGTAATTCTCCAATCATCTACGTGAGTAATGAGTGTTGGAGAATATTTTTGTTGTAATTGAATATTCTATAAACTCAAGGGATAATTCTAGGAACTTGTGGGTTTTAGGGTTGGCTAATCTAGAGAGATGTTAGTTTGAATACACTGGAGAATGAGCGTTGGAGAGTGAAGAGAGGTCTTAAGAAGAAGAGTTCTTAGAAAGTAATAACCTTTGTAATTCAAGTTCTTTGATAGAAATTTTGTTTTGAGCGTGACCTCATAAATAGGAGTGTTCACTGAACTGGGTTACCAACTCTACGTGTTCATTCTCTTTATAGCCACGTTGCACAAACTGTTTCACGTGGTCAACACTGGCGTGGGGTAGACACTCACAATTTTTATTCAAACTCTTTCTTCTATATTTTCAAACTCTAAATCTTATAAATATATATATGTATATATTCAAGTACAAAATGTATATGGAGATCAAATTTAATTATTCAATAGTTTATTAAATTTTAAAAAAGATAGTATAAAATAATTTAAAATTATTATGTTGTGCTTTTCATCTTATTCAAAAGATTACCAAAAAATCTTCAAATAAATTCAAGATTAGATCTCAACTATAATCAACGAATTATAATTAAACATAAATTCATAGTTAGCACGTAAAAGTTAATTTTTATTTATTTGAAAATATTAAGATGTATCCTATAATAAATCACAAAAAAGCCACAAAATTTATGGTTTTTAGAGCCTAAAACAAAAAATATTGAGAGGGAAGTATATAGTTTAGTAAAGATGTTGTCGCCCTTCAATAAGTAGCGACGAAAAAATTACACGCAAACTCGGGTACCCGATTTTAAAAACTTATAACTGTATCGGGTTTGGGTTGGATACGAGAGTATGTACCCATCTCGATAATTTACTCACTTATATATTTTTTTATAGCACAATTAAAAGTTCACCTTAGAAATTTTGTATTAGTTATGTTTGAAAATTATATTTTATCATGTCATGAATTTGTAGCATACTTTTATATATTTTAAGATTTTTGGAAGTTTTATATTTGATATAATTATTTTTGATATGTTATGTACGAAATTGATATGCTAAGCGACTGATTTTGAGCAACACCATGAGCGACGAAGTTCAAACCGCATAAGAATTTTTTATTTTATTTTCTCTCTGTATATATATTGATATGTGTATTTATTTATTTATTGTAAATTTTATTTTATTTATATATTTATACATTTATATATTTCAATAATAAATATATAAAAACTATCATCCGCCGTGATCGACATAATTTGAAAGAATATATATAAAGAGGTAGAGAGAACCAAATATATATGTATATATGTTTGTATGAGAGAGTATATATAAGAAATAGTACTGTAAGTAGGAGTAATATAAATACAGAAAGAGAAGAATAAAAAATAAAAATAACTTAATGAATACCCTTTCAATACATGCCCATTTAAACAGATAATCGAACGAATAGAAAGATGAAATCATGAAATAGGTACCTATTAATAAGCAGCAGGATTCAAAATTTCAACTGATATTAGTTCGTTCGCTAAAATTGGATTTCCGGTAAAACCCCGATCCTCCTCCCTCGCCTTCTCCGCCGCCTTCTACCGTTGTAAGTCGATCACTTAACTGTTTTTGTTTGTTTCCTTTGTTTTCCAATAGTATTGCCAATTAGAGCTTTGGTGGCGTGTAGAGAGACTACTTTCGTTCGGTTGGGCAAAATTAATTTAAAGGGAGATATTAATTACTGCAATCCATGGAGAACATTCGGTCAATTCTGCCGTATTTGCCATTAATTGTCCGATCATCAACCGTATTCTGGCCTCCGTCGGTGGTGGAATCTCTGAAATCCCTGTCCAAGGGGCCCACTCATAGCAATGTCAACTCTGGCCAATTCTTTGCCAGCTCCGTTTCTGACCTCCGCACTTCCCTTGGGGAGGACTCTCTTCTCTCCTCAGCCTCTCTCGGCTTTTCCATCTTCTTCGACGATGTAAGTCGACCGTTGTACTGCTTCACGCATGTTGTTACTAATATATTGGCTGGAAAAGGTATTTAGAATGAAATCTTTGTTTGTTCTTTAGTTGATGAGTAAGGATGAAGCTAAGAAGTGGTTTAATCAAGTGGTTCCGCGACTTGCTGATTTACTATTAAGGTTGCCGGAGTTGTTGGAGACCCACTATCAGAATGCAGCTGCATTCTGTCTTAGATTGTTGGAATCACAAGAGCCAGGCTTTGTACTGCTTAGTCAGGTGACGGTCTGTCTGTTTGTTTGAGAAGTAATGTTAGTCAACTTCTCATTTTTCTTTTGGATTATACATCTCAGGAACTTTCATTTATTTTTTTAGTTCAATTATTTTTGTTAATTTCATGTGGTAACTAGTTAACCATATTATTCCTGCTAGTTCTGAACTCCAACTATTCCTGATGTATACCTAATTGTCGGAATCTGCACTAAACTAAATAAATTTCTGACCCATATTAGGTATTCTATTAATGAATACAAATAGAATTGTTTTTTGGAGTGTCAAAATCAGAGGTCTGCTACAGCCTGTTGATACACAACATATGTATTTCCCCCAAAAAGGAAAGAAGAGCTGTTTCTTTCTTGCATTACGAATCCTTCTTCTAAAGTAGTGAAATGAGCTTATTTTCTATTACTCTTGCAGTATGGCTGCATTCATATGGGATCTCTGAGTTTATGCATACTTTCAGGAATTGATTGCTGCTCTTCTGGTTTGTGCTCTTTTTTGCTTGTTTCCGACCACTGATAGAGCCGCCGAACATCTTCCACTTATCAACTTTGATTATTTATTTGTGTATGTTTTCACCCCATCCTCTATGAATTTAGTCTTGTATGTTCTTAATTTTTACTAGGTTTCTATTTACACGGTTGCATATGTGGCAAAAAAAAAGAAGAAACGCTAGGGTCCGAGTCGAAATAGAATATGCTAATATAATTATAAGAAGGAATTGTTTCTTTAGGTGGTGTAAATAGAAACACTTATCAAATACTGCCTCAAGTGGTAAATAGACCCTAGCGTTTCTTTAGTTTATGCAGTTACTCATTTTCCTTTTTACTTTTCTTTAGGTTTCTATATGAGTGCTATGATGTAAACCAGGAGCATAAAATAAAGTGCCTCGTTCACTATTTTGAGAAGATATGCTTGGACATGCCTTCAGGGAATGTGTCTTTTGAGCGAAAAGTTCTACCTTTAAAGAACAGCCAATCTCACATCACTTACCCAGAGCCTGATTTCTGGAGCAAGTCAACTGTATCTCTCTGCCAATTTAAGGTAATGCTTAGCAGCGACCTTATCAATCATGCTAGTTTCTTGATCTCTGACATTTTTTAGTTAGAATAGTAGTATTTTATACAACAGAAATGTTCTTTTTAAAATATATGAGTAGCCATTTTAAATATTCACCATATTTTCTTCGGGCAAACATATATTATACTCCCAATTATTTATAAAAGATAAATGCTAATATCTCTTTTTATATAATATACTAACACCCAATTATTTCGCACAAAACTAAATCCAATCCTTCCTGAACAATACTATTTGCTTGTGATGCCTCTACTTTCTGGGAATAGATCGTGAATGCTGACAAATCTGATACCTCATTTTCTGCTTCTTAATGTTCAAATGATGACTTTTATGCATATCAATTTTAGGTACACAGTTCTGGCTTAATTGAAGATCAGTCAGGTGAAGCTCTTGAAGTAGATTTTGCAAATAAATATATTGGAGGTGGCGCTCTCAACCGTGGGTGTGTACAAGAAGAAATCCGCTTCATGATCAATCCAGAATTGATCGTCAGCATGCTTTTCTTACCTTCAATGGCTGATAATGAAGCTATCGAGATAGTTGGTGCACAAAGATTTTCAAACTACAGTGGCTACGCTAAGTCATTCCGCTTTTGTGGTCATTATGAAGACAAGAAGAGCGTTGATGCCATGAAAAGGCGCAACACGAGGATCATTGCAATCGATGCTCTCTGCAGACCTGGAAAGAGACAGTACAGACTCGACTGTCTCCTGCGTGAAACTAACAAAGCATTCTGTGGCTTTGTTGATCAACACAAAGATTCTCTATATGAAAATCTATTGAACGTAACTAGGTTGTTGGACCAAGAAATTGGATTGGGAAAGAGTATTTCCAATACAGATCAATGTCCAAATCTTGAACCTAAGATTGGTGTCGCGACAGGAAACTGGGGTTGTGGTGCTTTCGGAGGAGATCCGGAAATCAAAGTTGTAATCCAGTGGCTGGCAGCTTCTCAAGCACTCAGACCGTTCATCTCATACTACACGTTCAGTTTAGAGCCGTTGCAGAAGCTCGATCTCGTAGTTCAATGGATTCTTGACCACAGATGGAGCGTAGGTGATCTATGGAACATTTTGGTAGAGTATTCGACTCAGAGAGTGAATGGAGAAGCTAGGGTTGGCCTCTTCAAATGGCTTCTTCCGTCATTATACAACAACGATCCAATGGTTCTGGATGCGGCTGGTACTGTGTAGAAAAAGAAGTGCGGACATTATACCTGTAAATTTGAAGCTTTGAAAAGCTGCATAATCATGTGATGTAGCAGGTGATGATGAACTTGGAATCTTGTTGTAGTGGTTGAGATTTTCATCTTTAAATATACGAATCTTAGGGAATTACTTCAAAATGACTATAACAAGAGAGTTTGGTAAAACCATTAACGAATACTATCTAATCTATATATGTGTGGTTTGAATACTATCTATATAATCTGGTATTACATATTGTAGGAATCGACAGCCCTCCCTTTATTATTACTTTGAAAGTCTGCAATTGTTACTATTGTTGTCACTAGTGAATATTGGATTTTTCACCATCACTCATTTTCTTTGAATGTATTTTTCATTATGGATGATAATTTTTTATTTTCTCTCTCCAATATGTCACGAGTGTAGGCGAAGGCGACTATGTTAATTTTGGAAGGAAGATCGGATACACCTCCAAGCCTACCCAATTCCTTTAGATTGATTGAATTTGAGCAAGGGTGTGTGTGTTAGTAGAATTCCATAATTGTTCTAAAATAGTGTTATGGATTAGGGTATCCATGTGTACATGCATGAGTACGAGGATGTGCATGGGCATGCATGAGTCTGCATGCGTTGAGTATGAGTTGTTATGATTGTATATATTTCAATAATACGTCTCATAGTCATTATCAAAGGCAGTGAGTCTGCATGCGTTGAGTATGAGTTGTTCTGCATGCGCTGAAATTTTATCTTGACTTCCGATATGACGCAAAGCATCATGATCCGTAAACAGAACAAACTCACGGTGGAAAAGATAATGTCGCCAATGTTTCACTGCTTGAACTATGGCAAACAACTCAACGTCGTATGTATTGAATCGAGACTTCGGCCCCTTCAATTTTTCACTAAAATAAGCCACCGGTTTGCCCCCTTGACTCAGAACAGCCCCAATGCCCAATTTCGATGCATCACAATGTAACTCGAAAGGAGCGTTGAAGTCCGGAAGAACCAAAATAGGAGCTGTAGTCAAGCGCTGCTTTATCTCTTCAAAAGCAGCTGCCGCCTCCATAGTCCAAACAAATCGGGAGCCTTGTAAACAATCTGTCACCGGGGCCATTATACCGCTAAAATGGGGAATAAATCTGCGGTAAAAAGAAGCAAGCCCATGAAAGCTCCCGACATCTGAAATGGTTTGAGGCGTCGGCCAAGTGGCTATAGCTAGTACTTTGGTGGGGTCAGGTGTGAGCCCTTGAGAAGAAATTATATAACCAAGGAACTGGACCATATTGGAACAGAAAATGCATTTCGGAAGAGTAGCATAAAATTTCTCCTTTCGAAAAGTCTCAAGAACATCCCGCAGATGCTGCAAATGCTGAGAAAGAGAGGTACTATAAATCAAAATGTCATCGAAATAGACGACTACAAATTTACCAATAAATGGTCGTAGTGTCTGATTCATGGTACGCATAAATGTGCTTGGAGCATTCGACAGGCCAAAAGGCATGACAAGCCATTCAAACAATCCCTCTCGCGTCTTAAATGCAGTTTTCCACTCGTCCCCAGGGCGAACACGAATTTGATGGTATACACTTTTCAGATCAAGCTTTGTAAAATAAGAAGCACCATGGAGTTGATCAAGAAGGTCATCAAGACGGGAAATAGGAAAACGATAGCGAACCGTGATTTTGTTTATGGCTCGGCTATCGACACACATTCGCCATGAGCCATATCTCTTCGGGATTAAAAGAGCAGGAACTGCACAAGGACTTAGACTCACACGAACATGTCCTTTTGAGATAAGGGTCTCCACTTGACGACGAAGCTCTTCGTGTTCAGCCGGACTCATACGATAGTGAGGACGATTAGGAAGGGCAGCCCCAGGCACTAAGTCAATGCAATGTTGGATATCGCGCAGGGGTGGTAAAACGTTAGGAAGCTCGGAGGGAAATACATTACAAAATTCATTCAATAAATCTTGCAAGGAAGACGGGACCTCAAGTGGGGTTGAAGGGGAAGTTGGGACGATCAGATAGACAAGTCCCATATCAGACAGAGCTTCTTCAAAAGAAGCATGAGACAAAAGAGAAACACCCATATCAACAGAAGGTGGTTGCTTGTGCTGGCGTGGTAAAAATATAATTTTCTTACCACGAAAGAGAAAAGAGTAAGTATTAGTCCGCCCATCGTGAAAAGCAGCGCGATCAAACTGCCATGGACGCCCCAACAATAGATGACACGCATCCATAGGCACCACATCACAAGAAATATCATCAGTATAAGTGGTGCCAACTGAAACAGTAACGAGAGCACGACGCGAAACCAGGATGTCAGTACCCTTATTCAACCAAGCAAGTTTATAAGGTTTCGGATGAGCCTCAGTGGACAACCCCAATTTCTCAATTGCATTTTCAGAAATGACATTCTCACAACTACCAGAATCAATAATAAAAGTGCACACTTTACTGCCAATGGTGCAGGTGGACTGGAAAATAGAAGATCGTAACCAGTCGTCAGATATGGTACGAGGACTAAGAAAGGTTCGGCGAAGCATTAATAGTGGTCCCGTATCACCCTCCACAAACTCTGTATCAGCCGCCAATGATTCAGAAGGATTGATCTCTTCGTCGGCTGTTAATTGATCAAGGGCAGCAAGAGTGCGGTTAAGTGGCTGCCGGCACTCAGACATGCGATGCCTTGGTTCACCGCAGTTAAAACAACGAAAAGGGGTTGTTGTTCGATTTGCAGTAGGTGCTCCAGGAGTACGGTTACTAGTAGGTACTGAACTAGCGGCACCACTAGACGGGCGAGGTGGAGTAGTTGGAGTAGGAGAATTACGCCCTGGCGGAGGACGACGAGCCAATTGTTTCTCAGCCTGAATAGCTCGTTGATGAGCTTCTGACACAGTAAACGGATCAAACATATTCAAAATATCTTGAAGCGGTAGGCGAAGTCCACCAATATAACGTGAAACGAGTTGGGAAGGAGTTTCAGTTAACTCGGTACGGGCTAAAAGAGCATAGAATTCAGTCGTATACTCGTCAACACTCTTTTGCCCTTGACGAAGATGCTGGAATCGTTGATATAGGTCTCTATCGTAATTGAAAGGTAAAAATGCAGCCTTCATATGTTTGCGAAATTTTTCCCATGACTGAATTTTTTGCTTACCTTGTCTCAAACGTAGGCCTTTCAATTGTTGCCACCAGGCTTGGGCACGGCCCCTTAAACGCGTTGTGATGAGGGCCACACGAAAACCAGATGGTACAGATTTGAAATCCAATATTTCTTCCACAGTAGACAACCAATCGACGAAGTCATCTGGTTGTAAATCTCCCGCAAATTCAGGCAGATCGACACGTAAGCCAGCTTCCCAGCGCCGATCATTAGGGCGAGGCGCAGGGGCTTGTTCAGCAAAGGGATTGACGTTTTCCCCTTCAGAATCATCGTCAGTAACAGCGGGTGAATCTTGCTGAGCATTCATGGCAGCAATTTGAGCCGTGAGTTGCTCCACTTGGTGACGTAATTGAGCAATTTCTTCACGGTACATAACATCCTCCAATCGGGCATCGCGTGGGTTTCGATTACGGGGTGGCATACCTGTTGATCGTCCTGGGCTCTGATACCAGATGATGCGTACTGACTACGTACTGAACAATTATAAATGAGAATCCAAAGTAGCAAATAACGTTGATACACAAGGTATGCCGCCAATTGCTTAGATGAGAGAAAACTCAAGATTGTGACTATCAAAATTCCAACGTCTATAGAAAGCCCTCAAGAGATAATATAGTGTTTGCAAATTATAGGAATTGCAAAGTAGTCCTCAAGGAAATAAAAGTAAAAGAAATAAATATAAAACTAGCAGCAACTTTATTCCTTAAATATAGTATTGCTGCTTGTCAAGCTCAACCAAAAACGCAGGTGCTTAATGATCCACATCAAGTCTGCATGCGTTGAGTATGAGTTGTTATGATTGTATATATTTCAATAATACGTCTCATAGTCATTATCAAAGGCAGTGTTTGTCACGTGGCAGGAGTTTGTTATGGATGTCAGAGTTCATTTATAACTATTGTACGAGCTGCTATGCTTAACATTTGCATCTTTAATGAAAGTATCACTTTCCACTTTTATCATTACTTGTTTTGCCTCTCAATTCATGCTATAATCTCTTATGTGAGTTGCGAATGATGATTGAGGGTGAGTTATTGCCTAACAATTGATAATCAGAACCTTGAACACACGCTTACCATATGCCAAGGAAGCTGAAGATAGAAAATAGAATGACAAATATCGAAGCACAACTAGAATATATGCATCAGCAACAAGTGGAACTGGGTGAGACGTTGAGTCAAACAATAAGTCGAACATTGATGGCTGCAATGAGGATGCAGTTCGAGGAACTTAGAGTGAGCTGTGTGGTGGAGGGAATCGACGAGAAGGCAAAGATCCATTGGACAATGGAGATAAGAACTCAAAAGCATGGAAAGACGGAGATATCTCTTCGAACTCTAATGTATCTAATAGATCGGGTAGCAAAATGCCTAAGCTAGACTTTCCAAGGTTTGAAGGACAAAACCCTATGCAGTGGGTGATGAAGTGCAATAAGTACTTTGCAGTTAACCATACGAGCGACTATGATAAAATATTTATGGTTGAAATGTACATGGAGGTGATAACTGATTTGTGGTATGTAGAATATATAGAGGAAATTTCGTGGAAGGAGTTTACTGAAAGGGTGGTTGAGAGGTTTTCAGAAGAGGATGGGAAGAGCCTCATTGCTTAATTCAATCATCTGAAACAGACAGGAAGTGTAGTGTCTTATTTAATAGATTTGAGGAGCTTAAGGCGTTCATGGTTGTGAGGAGGAGAGGGCTAGATGAAGATTATTTTGTTAAAAGCTGTATTGGAGGTTTGAAGGATGAGATTGTGAGTGCAGTGTAAATGTTTAATCGTTATAGACTTGGCCAAGCTAGCAAAAAAGCAAGCATTACATATACTAGATTTGGGTAGGGGACTAAAATAACTTAGTAAAGGATTTGATGGAGGTAATAGAAGGGTTGGGGTGGAGCAGGTGAGTGAAGTTGTGGGACAAGAGGGTCAGCAACCTTCAAACTTTAGAAAGTTGACCCAATTGGAGATTGAAGAGTGGAGAAAGAAGAAATTATGCTTTAATTGTGATGAGCCTTATCAGTTAGGACATATATGTAAGAAGCTCTTTGTAATAATTTGTGAAGAGAGTGAAGAGGAGAGTGAGTTGGTGTTAATAGGAGTGGACTGAGGAGGAAGAAGAAACTCAAATATCTGTTAATGCCTTGGCTGGGCAGTTAGCTACAGACACTACCTCGGCAGAAGATCTAGCAATTGTATGTTGTTTCTTACTTCTCCAAGTTACCAAATTTCCTCTCAAATAAGTGCAATATCCAAAAGTAGACTTCTTATCTGTCTTTGAGCCTGCATAATCAGCATCAAAGTATCCTTCAATCTTTAGATGACTATTCTTCTTAAACAACAATCTTTTTCCTGGAGATTTCTTGATATATTGAAAAATACGAATAGCAGCATCCCAATGAATTTTCTTGGGCTTATTCAGTAGACGTCTCACTAAACCAACAACAAAGGAAATATCAGGCCGTGTTACACTCAAGTAAATTAGTTTCCCCACAAGTCATCTATACTTAGCTTTGTCGTCTAAATAATCTCCAATATCATCCCAAACACTTGGATCAACATCCATAGAAGTTCATCTGGTTTCGTTCCAAGCAATCCAGTTTCTTTGAGCAAATGTGTAGCATACTTCTGCTAAGATAGAGAAACTCCAAAATTGCTTTGAGCAATTTCAATTCTCAAAAAATATTAAGGACGTCCCATATCCTCAATAACAAAATGTTGTTGCATGTATCTCTTAGTCTCATCAATTCCCTGCACATCATTGCCAGATACAAGTATATTATCAACATATACAATGACAATAACAATTCTAGATGCTCGACGTCGCACAAAAACAGAGTGATCTGACTTGCACTGTTTAAACTCAATATTTCCAAGAACACTACTAAATTTATCAAACCAAGATTTTGCACCTTAGTAGCGTCCTCCCACTGAGCAACATACCCTTGAGGTTGCTCCATAAAGACAGGAGGAGTCAAATCACCATGGAGAAAGGCGTTCTTCACATCAAGCTGATAAACTAACAAAGAAAGATTAACAGTCAATGAGAACAAAATCTGAATAGAATCATACGAGCAGTGGGTGAGAATGTCTCAAAGTAGTCAACACCATAAGTTTGAGTGTATCCTTTAGCTACAAGACGAGCTTTGTAGCGATCTATAGTTCCATCAACAAGAAACTTTGTAGTGAACACCCATCGACAAGCTACAACATCTGCAGAAGAAGGTGCTGACACTAGACCCCATGTATGACGACTTAGAAGAGCATTCATCTCCTCATCCATAGCAGCCCGCCAACAAGGGTGTTTGAGTGCCTCATGATAAGAAGTTGGAATAACGGTAGACTCAAAAGAAAGAGCAAATGCACGAAAAGAGGTACTCAATCGAGCAAATGATATATGATTAGAGATAGGGTGCTTAGTGGTACAAGTACGTTTACCTTTGCGATGTGCTACATGTAATTCATCATTTTCAGGTGTGTTTTCAGTAACTGGAGGCGAAGAAGACTTCGGTAGTGGACATGAGACTGTGTCTGGTGCTATGTCACGGACAATTTCAGGAGTAGTGTTGTTTGTGGGTGTGAGATGACGTCAGCTATATACCTGCAATGGTAGTGTAGGAGAACTAGGGGATATTGACATCGGGATAGGTAAATGAGTAGGAACTGTCACATTGGTAGGTGAAGCTTGAGTGGGAGAGAAGTAAGATTGAGACTCAAAGAAAGTAACATCAGCACAAATATAATGACTTTTCGTAAGGGGGTCTAAGCACCGGTATCCCTTTTTGGTTCTAGAATAACCAATGAAAACATATTTTATAGCACGAGGAGACAATTTGTCCAATCCAGGAAAAAGATCATGAACAAAACAAACACACCCAAACATACGAGGAATAATAGTGCAGAGAGGTTTATTAGGATGAAGACACAAAAAAAGAATATCCCCATGCAACACACTTGACGACATCCTTTAATAAGGTAGCATGCCGTAAGAACAACATCAGACCACAGATATTTAGGAATATGCATGTGAGACATAAGAGTACGAGCAACATCTAAAATATGGCGATGCTGCGTTCAACAATCCCAATTTGCTAAGATGTGTGAGAATAAGAAGTCTGATGAATTATACCATGAGAGTCGCAAAATAATGACAGAGATTGTTGTGTAAACTCGAAGATTCGAGGACTTGAAACCCCCTCTAGACTCAATCCTACAAGGACCCCAAATATCACATTGAACTAAATCAAAAGTAGAAGAACTACGACTATCGACTCTAGAAGGAAAAGATGTGCGATGGTGCTTGCCCAACTCACAAGACTCATAATTAAAATCAACAGAAGAAATATGAACTAAACTTCTAAGACTAGTAGAAGATGGATGAACAAGACGACAATGCCACTGATATGGAGACACAGCTGTAGATAGAGCACGAGAAGACATAGGGGAAACATAATTTAAATAATATAGACCGTCACGCTCATGTCCTCCACCAATCGTCCTTTTCGTCTGCAGGTTCTGAAAGACAATAGGAAAGATAAAAGATAATAGAACAATTGTGAGATTTTGTTAGTTGGCTAATAGATAATAAACTAACAAGAAATTTGGGAGCAAACATAACATTATCGAGAGTGAAATTTGAGAGCAAACATAACATTATCGGCAATGTGAACAGATGGTTGAGACGAGGGAGAAAATGATATTAGCTATGAACTAATACCAGTAATATGGGTTGAGGCACCAAAATCCAACATCCAAGACTTACCATGAGACACGACAAATACACTTGCAATGGTAGAGGCAACAGTGCAAGATGGAGTACTCGAAGAAGTTAGGAGAATCTCATACTCAGCCCGATAAACATAGACCATATCAGCATTAGAGGAATCAGTCTGTGCAGCAGAAGGTTTATTCTTAGTTGCCCATTCTGGTTTGCTAAACTTTGCCCAACACTTCTCAGATACGTGATTTGTACGACCATAATGAGTACGTGATTTGTACGACCATAATGAGTACAAAAACAGGCATCCTTATCGACATCAGCACCACGACCACCACGGCCTCGACCTTGAGCAACCATGGTAGAGGTATCAAAGGAAGAGGGCTCAGTACGGCCTGTCAAGACACGCAGGATACGAGAAAGAGCATTAGATAGTGTGGTAATGCTATCACTTGCCAACAAGTTATCCCGAATTGGCCGAAAATTAGCATCTAAACCAGACAAGAACTTTGCAACCATAAATTCTTCCCACTATGCTGCTCGTGTCGTGGCATCACAAGATAAAGGATGATATAGGAGGATTTCATCAACAATCCCCTTAAGGGTGGAAAAATATTCATTAACAGACTGACCATCTTTGTGCATGCGAGAAGAGTTTCTCGTACAATTCAAACACCCGGGAGACATTATTATCATTTGATTACATCTCTTGTAAAGAATCCCACATGAGTTTCGCAGTATCCAGAAACATGATGTTCTTAGTAATTGACTCCCCCATGCTATTGAGAAGCCAAATCATAACATAACAATCATCAGCACTCCACGCATCATATTTAGGGTCTGTGCAAGCAGGCGCAGTAGATAGAATAAAAATCAGACTTGATTAGAGAAGGGATGAAAATAAAAATGCCCGAGACTATAGAAGATAATTGGAACCATTAAATTTGATGGTGGTTGCTAAAGCAATAGATTTAAAATCAGACTTGATTAGAGAAGGGAAGAAAATAAAACTCTAGGCACAGCGGCGGCGGCACAGAGATCAAAAACCGGCGGTGGCACAAAGATCAGAAACCGGCGGCAGCGGCGCAGAGATCAGAAACCGGCGAAAAAACCAGTGTGAACGCAACGAGCAGCGACAACGGTGGAAAATCAGAAAGATAGAAATTTTTTTATAATTGTATATAGTTCGATCAGTGGTGTTGTGGAAAAGTGTAACTAGGGTAGCGAATGATTCGTAACTCCACTGATACCATGTAGAGTAGTAAAATATAGAGACATGTTTGAGAATAGAATAGTAGAATATTATTCAGTGTATGTATACAAGAGAACTTACATCTATATATAGGGAAAACTAGGGTTACTCAATATAAGGAAACTAGGTTCACAGAATATAAGAAAAATACAAACATTATAATAATACTAAAATATTCTAATACTATAACAATCACTAAACACGTTGGTCTGGCTGCTTATGAACTACGGTTTCCACCTATGGCCAACTTCCATAATGTTTTTCATGTTAGCATGCTTAAGAGATGTGTTAAGGTTCCAACTCATATCACTTCTGATCTATCTGAGTTTGATGCAGATGGAAAATTTTTGCTACATCCTGTCAAAGTCTTGGAGTGCAGACTTGCTAAGGTCAATAACCATCCTTGTACCCAGGTTTTGGTGCAGTAGGCTCACTTTCCCAAGAAAGAGGCGACGTGGGAAGATTTTCAGGCGATGGAAGGTCGTTTTCCTTTTCTCTTTGACTTGAGGACAAGTCACATTTAAGGGAGGGGTTGTTATGGATTGTGGTATCCATTTGTGCATGCATGAGTACGAGGGTGTGCATGCGTCTGCATGCGTTGAGTATGAGTTGTTATGATTGTATATATTTCAATAATACGTCTCATAGTTATTATCAATAGCCTAAGAGTGTTTGCCATGTGGCAGGAGTTTGTTATAGAAGTCAGAGCTTATTTATAACTCTTGTATGAGCTGCTATGCTCAGCTTTTGCATCTTTAATGAAAGTATCACTTTCCACTTTTATCATCTTGTTTCGTCTCTCAATTCATACTATAATCACTTGTGTGAGTTGCGATTGATGATCGAGGGTGAGTTGTTGCCTAACAAATATCTATGGTTTTTCTAGCTTTCTTCAAATTGAAGATGAGGTGGATGTTTATGTGACTTACTAATGTTAATCACTTGATGAGGTGAATTTTCTTCTTCTTTTTGTCAAGTAGAATAGTAGATTGGACTTCATATGTAATTAGTGTAATAATAGTGAAAAATGTAAATTGGAAGTAAAATTGAAGGGAAATGAATTGGGTCAATTTCTTAGAGCTGCTGAAATAATATATGATAAAGAAAAAGGAAAGATAACTCAATGTTATCCATTTCAGGTGAAAGGGGTTTTGAGGTTTTAGCAGAAAATCATTTCCACATTTCTCCACTAACTTCTCGAGCTCAAGTGGTTGATAGTATCACTGCAACGCCCAACACATAACTCATAGTTCCATAATATATTTATGTTCAAGTTGTACGTACTCTTAACATTCTCTGATGCTCTCCGCTCTTACAAATTTCATGCCTTTTTGTATGAATCTTGTTCATCGATGTTTGATTATTCTGTTGAGTTCTGCGTGTCCATCTCTCTGTCTTCTTCCATGGCGGAACATTAGCTCTTATGTATTGGGTGCCACCTATTTATTTGACATGTCTTGTTGTAGAATATTTATGGCCTGCGTAAATTTTTTGTTCTTTGTACCTGTTTTGCTTTATTTTACTGTTCAAAATTTACATTTTTATCTGAATTGCAGGTAAATATTGAATCTTCACAGTGTAAAACTCTGTTGAAGATAGTGATCGACCTTATCTATGTTGAAGGATCACTAGTTTGCTACTGTATTAATCTTTCCTCTTTTCCCCCCTTCTTTTAGATTGATATGTAGTATTAAAGTCAAATTAAAGCTACTTAATGAAACCATATTTGTGTTCAAAGGATCGCTTATTTGCTGTTTGTATTAATCTTTTCTATTCTTTTCCCCCATTCAGTTGCAGATTGCGCTGTCTGGTATAGTTAGTGGGGTTAGTCAGATTCTTCAATGGCTCTACAGGCAATGGAACTAATTCACCACAGTTAGCAGCTGCAAAGTTTGATAAGATTCCCTTCTTCTTCGAGCCCAAGTATGGATTCCTCCAATATGAAGCTTGTAGGTTTCTCAGGAAACATATTTATTAGGCCACCTCTGATGGTATATATGTTTAAATTTCAATTCCTTTGTTGGTCATGTGCATGCATATGTGGCTTACAAAGTCGTGAATTGTGAAATAGGGTATTAGCAGCAGAGGCAGTCGAATGAATGTTTCCAAAGTAGAGGAGCTACAAAGGATGGGTGATGGGGATGGAGACGATGATGAAGAAGAAGAAGAATCCGGCTAGGCTTAAGGGAAGGATGGAGCTAAGGATTCATTTGTCATGGATGAAGACGAGAGAAAAGAGTGGAGGCAGAAGATTAGAGAAGTGATGAGTAGAATTCCTGATGATGCTGAAGAGCAGGCTGATATGCTCTAGAAGAGGAAAATGATGCAAAAGCTTCTAGCAGAGTACCCCCTCCTTGTTGAGGAGGAGGATCCAGATTGGCCCGAAGAGCAGATCCAGCGTAAATAACGTGAAAAAGGATGATGAAGATGAGAATTATGACAGTGAAAATGAAATAGTACGGAATGATGATGATTATATTCGTCCAATCAAAGACATAAGAGCTGCAGATTGGGAAGAGGCATCAGCCCTTTAGTTGTTCTGGTTCATAACCAAACACATTTCCCAGTAGCATTTTCTTCTTTAGAGTGCATATGTTAAAGAGAGTCTAAGATCCCTTGTGCTTTTTTACTGGTATAAGTGCTTTAGCATATGGAATAGCTCGTAACTTACATCGAGCATGAGATTAATGCAGATATATAGAGGATTGATTAAACTAAGGGTATGCCATCTCACTATAGGTAGGTCTACAGGATGCTAGCATGCAAATAGACATGTAAATGTACTGATTTTCATGATATGAAAAGGTGATGCTCCTCAAGTTTATTTTGTTCATTAACAAGATCATTACAGATAACCACTTATTGCCCTAAATCCGCGCTTGACGAGTGGCTTTTACCACTGCACGAACCGATCACTTGTTGTACTTCCCGCAGCAGCAGAAAGCTTTGTGGTAATGGAAACGGAAAGCAAAGAGCTGGAACGGGTTACCGCCATCAAACTCACAATCAGCAACTCCCAGGGTACGTTTTTCTGTCTTCCCCGAGAGAACGGTAAGGCATTTTCCTGTACTATGAGAAACCCAGAATCTGAACTCACGATGGTTCAGCTTCTTGGGTGGATTCACAGATTTCCAGTTTGCTTCTGACAAATCTTTCAGTTTCTTTAATGCTCGAAGCTTCACCGCACCGTGCTTGTCGACTGAAAGATAGCTCTCATCAGAGCATTTATCCATGTAATTCCTAAATCTGATCTTTCACAAAAAGAAAATATATCAGCTTATATAGGCTGCATAATAGGCATATAAATGCTGTGCTGTGTACATGCATGTCGTGTATGTACCTTTCGAACGAACCCAAGAACCCGGGACTCGTGTATGCAGTGCATATGCAAAATCGTGTTTTATATGCAAGTTTTATTCTACCATTACCTATGATAGCCAGAAGCTGAACCGGAGGTAGATTCCCAGCCAAAGTAGGAGTTGTTCTTACTCGAAACACCGCCTACGACATTAGGGACTGCGTAAACGCCTTTATCCCCATACTCCACGTAATCAGATTGCAAGGCACCAGCAACTAGGGAGTCGTCATATGCAGTCATGTGGGGATATTCATCACTAATAGGGCACTTATCTGTATCACATCTTTCACATTGGCTGCACAGATGATCACTCCTCATACGTAAACTGCCTCCCGCAACGGCTGCTTCAACGACAGCCAGGAGAATAATACCTAGAGAGATGAAGTAGCTTCCCATACCTCGTTCTCTCTAAACTGGGCTTTGTTTTGTTTCGTGTTTTCTGGTGTTAATACTTTGTATATGTTGAACTCTGATTCTTGTTTTCATCTACTTTTGTCGTGATGAGACAAACATTCTTATATGCAATCGGCCTCATTGGTAAAGTAAAATGTGTCACTATCAACAGCTCAGATTCGTTGTTGGCAGCTTGTTTTCATTCATTACATTGGACCTAACTACATTTCACAATATGATGAAGCTATTTTTTTCACTGAATCCGGCTCTAAAATTTATTATATTGACTTAGATTTAGAAAGATTTTTTTTATGCGGCTATGTGTTTTTGTCTTCAATCTTGATTGAATTTGAAGGCTTGTCCCAAATTTGCAAGAATATGAATGAGCCCCTTTGAACTATCACCACATCTGTTTGTTTATATAGTTGTTCTCTGTGTCAACTAATTTGCAAAGAACACAGGATTATTATTTATTAGGATTGGACTAAATGTGCAACTCAGATCGATTGGGTCCTAAAAGGAATAGACAAACTGAATTATGCTTTCACATTGTTTTCATCGTTCTTTCCCAAACCTATGTGTAATTCATTCTCTTTTTCCGTTGGAAAAAACTGCAATTTTCTCCAAAGAGCAACACTTTTCAAAATCCTACTCAACGGTTCTAAGTTGGAATCTGATTCTAACTTAGGATTCGACTCTTTAGTTTTAAGAACGCTGATTTTAAGAATGAGTGATTACCCTTCTCCGACTCTTACTATCCAATCTAAGAACAGACAACTAATGTGTTCAACTTATTGAACAGAGTTCTATGGTCCATTTGTGACCCCTGGATGCCGAAGACACCATTGAGGTGATCTCGTATATAGTTCATACGGAGTGGAGATGATGAGGTCGGTCCATGAATACATATTTCAAATCTTTGTGTACTGACCCCTAATTGAATTGTTTGGGATTCAAAAGTGAAGGAAATAACTTTATCTACAAATAGTGGTCAAATTGGCGTATTATCAAACCATGATCCCATTGCTACAACTGTAGATACATGGATTTATACTAATACTTCACCCGTCTCAATATTGTTGACCTCATTTAACTAAAACTATGAATGCTTTATTGACTTTTTGGCCAAAAATAATCAGACATATGGAGTATAAGTTATCACACCCTGATATTAAAACAAAGAAAAAAAGAAGAGAAAGTAAAGAGCACAAATTAGTACTCCAAACATCATTTTATATAGGGGCAAAAGTTAAAATACCAATTTTAATAAGTAAAAGATAAAAAATACCCACCTAAACATAAAAGATAAAAATTACCTTTTTACATGAGCACATGATGAAATTTCTCATGTTATCGTGAAAATAACATGAGCACATGAGAAAATTCATCATGTTATCATGAAAATAACATGAGCATATAGGAAATTCCTCATGTTATCATGAAAAGTGGGTAGTTTGTATCTTTTCTTTTTAAGTGAGTATTTTTTATCTTTACTTTTTAAAATGGGGTAATTTTACCTATTACCTGAACATTTACAACTTATTTTTTGCAAGAACATAAACATTGAGAAGCAATTATGTTGTACCAGTTAATTTTTTGCAAGAACATAACGAGTTTTACAATATTTACAAATGTATATATCAACCATAACCAAAACAAAACAAAAAAAGCAAAGAAAATTCCAAACAAGAGAAGCAATTATGTTGTACCAGTTATGCATGACAGCATCCTATGACTCCTAAACCTCACAAGTTGCTTCTTGGGAGGAGGAGAAACCTCCGACGTAAAAGCTCCGGCATGGATGGCTACGGAGCTGCTGCGCCGGTGTTGGGGCCCACGCCCCCCTGATATGTCATCGGGCATAGATCGTCGGCTGAAATATTCATGATCATGATCGTCTTTTACGTACAAGTGGGCCGTGCCGGAGGAGAGGAATTCATATTTCCGGCGAGTATGGCTCTTCTTCAATGACTTGTACACCATTGGAATCAATCCTTCCATTCTTTGCTGCTGACTTTTTTTTTTGAGAAAGTTAGATTATTTCAAGACTTTGTTGGTATTATAGTTATATGGGTTTGGTGGGAGTTTGATTAGTATGGTTTTCTTCTTTTTCTTCTTCTTTTTTTCATGAAGTTTTATCATAGTGTACGACTTGGGAGCGCACCACACGTAACCATTTGCTTGACTTCAATATTAATACAACATAAAATATGTAGTGTGTATTTATTTATTATCTTTTATTTGATGATACTTCGAAGAAATATATATCTTATTCATTTTACTTCAATGATGTATTCTTTTATGCGTTCATGATTTATGTGTCAATATTATATTCCCTTCGTCCCACTTAGAATGACGCATTTTTTTCGACACGATTATTAAGGAGAGTATATAAAGAGTATAAAAGTGATAGTGTTCATACCTTTTTTGAGGGATAACCTTTACTATTTTTAGAATGTGTCAAGCTTAGTAGACGTCCCAATAAGGAAAGTGTGTCAAGTTTAATGGGACAGACGGAATATAAAATTAACGTATAAACAGATAAATCATCATAATTATTGTTTTTTATTTAATTAATATTAAAACATATCAGAATTAATAAATTTCAAATGAAAACTAATAATTGATAAAATTTTATTAAAAGTTTATATATATCATCATCGAGCACGTTAAATATATCCACTCATAGTTAAGTGAAGATTTCGTGTATCTTAGTGTCTTTCACTGTTGATGAGTACATTGATTGTTCATCTACCATATGATTCATGAGTGATATGTCAAAAATAAACTGTGCTTAAAAAAAATAAAATAATACAAGTATTAATCTGTTAACAATAAATTTAATTGGCGAACACATGTGACTAACCATATAAATAAAAAAATGTATGTTTGTGTGCTAATCTATTAATAGGAGGTTAATGTCCGATATAATAGGTATTGAATTTGAGTTTTTCGTGACGCGTCATTATGATTTAACCAAGTAAGAGAAAGAAACTTTAAAAGATTAGTTTGTCTGAAATTATACTGCCTTTTAATGAAATGTTTAAAACCGTTCATTCAATAATGAGACTGACCTGGTTAATTTAAATTTAATAAACTTATATAAATACGTTGTGGGTAGATGGATGGAGTTGAATTATTAATTTGAAATCGTAATGTTTTAGGGCATGAACCAAAATATAACATATAACATACAAGTGAAACGGCACCAACTACTATCATTTAATTAATGCTTATCTTAACAAACCCTGTTTTAGTAGTATCAATATATCACCTTTCCAATTTCCAACTTTCTTTTAAAAACATTAAAAAAACAGTGTTATTTAATAGTCCTCCATTCTACCAATACAATTAGAAATTGAGTATCGCTAACTGATAACACGATTAGCCACATATCATAAAAGAAAATAAAATGTTCAAAAATAAACTATATTAAAAAAATTTAATTTTAAATGAAAATATAATAATTTCTTTTTGGTAAATAACTTGCTACTTTTACGTTTGTGCGATTAAAAATAATAAATTAAATAAAAGTCAAATAAGATTCAATGAAATGGAAAATTGTTAATGTAATCTCTTCTCTGATTAATACAAAAACCACCCACCCATTAAAAAATGGAGTATGTTACAATTAAGGTTTGGATAGATTAATCCAAATAGGACCAAACTCAATAAATTAAGTCTCTTTTTCTAATTATTTTTAATGAAATCATGATAGGAATGAGAATAGACTAGAATTTCCAAGAGACGTGATTGACCAATTCGCTATGACAATATATATTTGATATTTTCTTACTTTCAAATGTATAATTATATTTCTTCCCACTGATGGGATTTATTCTATGTGCTGATCCAAGTTGGAAGAATAATATCCTTGTGGTTGTTGACAGGGTCGGAGCTAGACCCTCGAAGATAGGAGGGGTAAAATTATTATCCCTATTTTCTTAATTTTTGGTGGGGCAGATTCTTAATAATTTTTATAAATTCATATTTAATTTTCATAATTTTTACTTAGTAATAAATATAAAAAATTTAGGTGGGGCAATAGCCCCATCACCCCATAAGGTAGCTCCCCCACTGATTGTTTAACTAATATCTATGTCCGTGCAATGCACGAGGACAAAATAATAACTTATTTAATATATATAAAATATATAATTAATAAAATAATAAATACAATTTTAAAATATATAATTAATAAAATAATAAATACAATTTTATAAGTGGTAAGCGAAAATAAATGGTCTCAAATTAATTTTTATATCTTAAAAAATATAAATTAATAAAATAATAAATATAGTTTTATAAGTGAAATTAAAAAAAATTAATTATTGATAATATGAAAAAATATAAAATATAAATATAATTATATTTATATAGTCTTTATTTATTTATAGTGTCATAATTTAAGATAAATAAAATAAAGAATTGAAAATACAATAAAGCAAATAAAATAAAAAATATACACAATTTTTAATTTGTTATATATAATTTTTAAAAATATATATATCAATAAAATAATAAATTTAATTTTAAATTTAATATCATAATTTAAAAAAAATAAAAAAAAAGAATTGGAAAGACTTTGGCTTTAGCCGTGTTCCTTTCTTTAAAAGGCTCCGAGTTAGCGATGCGCTGTAGTAGGGCCGAAGCCCGGCCGCTCGGGCTCCACGTTTCAAGTTCGTTATCCTAACCGTCTTCTCTCCTCCACCGAGACAATAAGATGAATATAATAAAAATATACACATTTTCATTAATTATATATAATTTCATAAAATATATAAATTTATAAAATAATAAATATAATGTTATAAATGAAATTTTTAAATTTTTTTAATGACAGATGATAAGAAATAAAATAAAAAGTGTAAAGACAATAAAATAAATAGAATGAAAAATAATATAAATATAAATATAAATATATTTGAATATATTTTTTTATTCATTTATAATATTATAACTTAATAAAAATAAAAATAAGATGTGAAAAGAAGATAAATATAATAAAAATATACATATTTTCATTAATTATATATAATTTCATAAAATATATAACTTGATAAAATAATAAATATAATGTTAAAAATGGAATTAAAAAATTAACTATAAATAATATGAAAAAAGGAAAAAAGAAAAATAAAAAGTAAAAGTATAATAAGATAAATAGAATGTATATAGGTATAGGTTTAGGTGTAGGTAGAGGTGTTCACGGTTACAGTTAAGAACCGAATCGTAACCGAACCGTCGGTTCACAATTTCGAATTTTCGAAACCAAAATTGAACCGTAGTTAGTTCACGGTTTGGAACCTACACCGTGTAGATATAGATAGATACGTATATATGTTTTGTTCGGGGGGACTTTCTAAAATGTCCTCCCTTAGCTTTTATATATAATAATAATAAGAATTTAATAATAATGTACTAATTCAAAGTACAGCCACTTCAGAGAAACTAGTAAAATGTATTATATTATCGTTTGATAGCTATGTTTGAACGGTTGCTAGACATTATCTACAATAAGGAATTGCTTCAATTTTAGACTCAAAACAATAATGGAGATCAAACTTGATAAATAGATAACACAGAATAAAAGTAAACATTAAAAAATAGAAGCTAATTGTAATCCCACACACTATATCATTATGCTTTGCTTAATTTTCTTCTTCTTTACCTAATAAAAGGTTAAATCAAAACACTAAACTAGTACTAAAACAAAAAAAAAATGCAGAATCAAATGCTAAAATTTCAAAGCACGACAAGGAGAATGTGCAATCTTGCCTGCCAATAAGTTGAAGCTTATTATTTACTCAAATATCTGCAAATAAAGCTAAAGAGTCGCGGACAAGATATTTTGAGCAAATTACTCAAATAATAACAAACAAAGTTTGAGAATTGCTGATAAATATTGAATTTTAAGCTCAAGAGTAAAAGCTAAGACGATGGACCGACGGTGCAATGGAATTTTCATCTTGAAGGTGCAGCTTTGTCTTCTTCCAATTGGAACAGCAATGACCTGACTTGATGGGCATTGCTGATTATCGACGAAGATCCACTAACGTTTCATCCATGACCGTGTCTACCTGCACTTGACTGCCTTCAAGTCTTGGTGATAATATCAATCCCAGAGATGATATGGGGTTTGCCTTTTGGGCTCTCATTTTCTGCTATAGATACAAGCACACAAACTACTTTGTCAGATAAGATATGCGTTTTCTTGTTAAGACAAGACCATTCCCCAATAAATCACACTAAAACTCTCAAAACAACATAGCCAAGTTGCTATTACACACCAAATAGTAGATAGAATAGAACGGCCAAGCAGCAATATAGATTACCGTCACCACAAAAGAAAAGGGGCTTAGTAATGTACCATCACAAGAATTGATTACTATATCTCCAATGATATGAAACATGAACCGAGATGCCATACTTTTTACAAATTTTCACACCCATAAGAAGATTACTTATGTTTTTTCTAAATTTGTATAAGCACCATTTGTGCTGCATTACTACCCTTCACAACTCATTATTTGCGAAAACAGGTTAGGGCAGAAAGGATATAAATATTCAGATTTCAAATATGTAGAAAGTCTTACAAGGTTAAATTAGGAAGGTTAATAATTGAAAGTAACTTACTTGACCTGAAACAAGGGAGTCTCCCCCTCAACATTTGCCCAATCTGAATCACAAGACACAGCTAAACCACCCCCATCGGTGCACATCGACTCAGCACATACATCTGCGGCTGCAGTTATTTTTCGTTTAGGCGCTGTACGAATGCAAGGCTCAAACTCAAGAGCAACAGGTGATATGGATGCATCAATTTCATTATCCATCCATGGATGTTTCTCTTCACGTTTACTTTCAAAAGTGTCAATCTCTTCACCGGACAGGCATGGGCAGCAATCAAATTCATCAGTTCTGCACTCCACTCCATCTCTCCACGATATCCGCATTTGGGACTGGGATAGTGTTAAGCTCTCCAATGTGGAACTGGACTCCCAAGAACAAACTCTATCAACATTTTTCTCAAGTTGAATAGGAAAACTGCAACGAGAAGATGCTGCATATGGAACATCTCGAGTTTCTGTTATTGAATCAAGCTCAAACTTGACAAAACTTCTCTCGACATTGGATCTTCTAAAACCCTCATTCAAGCTACTGTCAGAGTTTGGAGTCCGAATGATATTTCCACTACTCAAAGACCCTAAAGAAACAGCAGAACTATTCCCACTCACATTCTTCCCATCTCCCAAACTGACACTGCTACTACTATAGTTAAAATTAGAATTGGGAGAAGCAGCTAAAAGAGGATCACAAATTCTCTTGTCTGAATTTTCCAAGAAAGACTGGAACTCACATTTTTCATGAGGAGAAAGCATAGAAACCCCAGCTTTAGGAGAACTGATTTCAAAGTCTTGTACCTTATTCTCGGAATCAGTTCCATGATCCTCACCTCCCTCTCCCTCCTTGCACGGAGATAACAGCCAACGCACCGAAGCCTCAGCAGGCAAAGGAATCAGAGAATCCTGCAAATCATCAACTACATTCTCATCGTCATCAAAAAGATTAACCTTCTCAAAACCTCCTCTCAGACTCCCTCTTCGCCTGCACTTCCTCTTATCGGTAACCCCAGATAGAAGGTGACCCGCACCGTAGCAGACTGGAGTTGCAGATGATTTCAAACCCAACATTTTCGATTGGATTTCAGGAGACACTGAGACCTCTACTGGAGGTGTTTTTGCAGAAGTAGAACTGCTTGCGCCACCATTAACAGTTCTGGAATCCGACTCCTCTGAGGCATTACGTCGAACACCTGGCGTCCGCGGTCGAGTTGAGCCCTTCAATGTCTTCCTCTGCAATTCTTCAGAACTCTTCTTCACTGAATTTTCCCGACCACAAGAAAGCTTCGACTTTTGAGCAGTTTTAGACATGGAATTTGTCTTAGATCTGCCATTTCCGCTACCATCAGCGCACAACGGCTGTTTTTTATTGGATTTCTCCGACAAGGGTTTGCTGGGCAACTCATTTTCTTTGGATCTGAAGGATCGCGAATAGAAATTGGTAGCTACTTTGGGCAAAGTTTTGGGCTTTCTCTCGGAATGAGTTATCGAGGGAAATGTGGTATCAGAAGATGAGTTTGAAGAGAGTGAAAACCTCATACTGCCATTTCGAGCTTCAATTGAAGCAGCAGAGGTAATTTTAGAGTTGGATTTGCGACAATGGAGTGCGTTGAGATTTTGCAGAGGGCTTCTCCTGTCCACACATAGTTTCTCACTCTTGTGCTGCTTCATGTTCAACCCTTTTTTGTGGGACTCCATTATCAGACATAGCACAGTTATTGGTGCTGCGAATTTGATTCAAACAGCGCTTTCACTTCTTTTTATTTATTCTTAGTGACCGTTGAGCTCACAACACTACAAAATTAGAAAAAACACAAGTTTAGTTGACTTTATTATTAATTACTGCTAATGAATTCAAATTTTATACTACTAACTAATATACAATGGGCGGTGGGCTTTGGCCCATATTAACTGACTTTGTGCAATTACTTATTTATTAATTAAAAATACAGATCCAAATACTTTACACGACCCAAAATTGACCCAATATGACCAAACCAATGATGATCATCCATCACAACTTTGTCATCTACCCTTTCTTTTTCTTTTCTTTTTTGACAAAAATAACTAAATTATTCATTCAAAATTATTCGTACCTTCATAAAAGTGCATGAATTAATTAGCTCCAACAAAATAAAAAAAGGTGAGGACGGAGCTTTAGATCCTAGAATGCATAAAAGAATCTCGAATGCTAGAGACGAAGAAGAATTTTTAATGGTGTACAAAATGAAATTGATAATGCATCATATTATATAGAATCAAGGTCCATCAAGGGGAGCTTGTAGTATTGATGGTCCATTAAGATCGTTGTCAGTTACGAATGTTATGTATAAACATAGGGAGGTTCTTCATCCGATAATGAATCCGGACACATCCTCATGTGCACATTCGAGCCCACTAAAGTTTTAGCTTCATAAAATTGAATATAAACCCAAGATCAGACTAAAAGACCAATTTTCAAGATCCAAGATCCAAGGCTTAACTCATAAGTCTAACCAAATTCAGTCTCATAACTCTATATCAAGTGACATGTTTTAATTCACTACTTTTCACTCACCAAGAATCGATTTTAAGAAAGAGAACATACCAAGATCATCTACACGAAGCGTAGATTGATCATATGACGTTTAATTATATAAAATTAAATATTACGTTACTTAAAAAATCAGTCAAACACTCTTAACTAATCACAATTCCAACAAATATATGGGATCTTTGCATTCCTAAACGAGCAAGTTATGAGTTTGAATTGTCTAAAAGAGCTAGATCATATTATTGTAATTATCATTTTTATTAATTAATGGTTGAAAGAAACGAATTTGATTTTTCAATAAAGAACTTAGGATTGAACTCTTCACAAAATATCAATGGTCGTAGATTTGTAATCATTACAAAGGGGAAAAAGTTCACATAGACTTCAATTTTGGGGATCAATTATATAAGTTGGAACTAATTTTCACAAATTGCAAATATCAGTAAATTCTGGGATTTTTCGCCGTACTAACTAATGTTTTATGCCAAAAGTACTCATTCAAATGTACTAATAATAAATGGTTTAAGGAAAATGAATAAGATTTGTTTAAAGAAGTAAGAGTACGAGAGAACTAACTAAGCGGATAACAGTGACTGGCAAGTGAGATGGAATTCTTGGCAAGTTTATAAATCACAAAAAATATGCCAAATTTTGGATTAGGTATGAATTTATTGCACCCTTAAATTTGAAAGTTTAGGTTGTTAAATATACGTGGCAACCTCTATATATGTTGAGAAAATAAATGAAATTATCGTATATTTCCCTCCTTTTGTTGGTACATTAACAACGTAAAATGATCAAATTTTACGGTGATTATAGGCCAAGCATTTAGCATAAATTGCCTCGACGCAATTACAATACTATCAACTATAAATAAGTTTGCAAAATTTGTGATAAATAAAAATACAATCAGTGCCTAGCTATTTGTTCTATTAAGTGGTCTTCCCATCCACTGCAGAGGACTTCAATAAAGCCAAAAACAAAATGGCACTTTTGAATGATGGAAACTTGGCCATCATATTTGGCCTCTTGGGTAAGACTTACTTTGGTTTTTAATTTTATTTTAATTTACTTTGTTTGATTTTTTGTCATAAACTCACATTCACTATATATCATTCTCTTAATCTAATCAAGTGTATATTTTTCTATTGGTGCAGGCAATATAATATCTTTTCTTGTTTTCTTGGCGCCATTGTAAGATCCATGAATATTGTTGTTTGTTTTGGTTTGAATTAGTATGATTTGTAGTGTAATAAATACTAATGATGTTATATACATTACAGGCCAACATTCTACAGAATATGCAGGAAAAAATCGTCGGAAGGGTTTCAATCAATACCATATTCAGTGTCATTTTTCAGTGCATCGTTGTTGCTTTACTACGCTTACCTCAAGACTAATGCTTATATGATCGTTAGCATTAATGCAATTGGTTGCGCTATTGAACTCATTTACCTCTTCCTTTTTATCATCTATGCTCCAAACAAGCTTAAGGTACATCTATATATATATATACCCTTCTTTTCCCACTATTCTTTTTTGCATGCATGCAAATCCATGCATGAAATTTGATTTTGTTTTTAATGTAATTAGTTTGTTTCATGCATGATTGAAGGTGATGATGATGATTTTTTGTTATGTTTTCAGATATTTACGATGAGATGGATTCTCATATTCAATGTAGGAGGTCTAGGGGTGATCATGTTAGTTTCTCTACTAGCTGTAAAAGGCTCCAAGAGGGTTGATTTAGTTGGATGGTTTTGTGCCATTATCAACATTGCTGTCTTTGCTGCTCCTCTAAGCGTCATGGTAAATCTTTTTTCTAACTCAATTGTGAGCTTTCTTGATTTTCCAAAAATGATGGTGTTGTTTCATGGCAATTAGTGGAAATGATTAGGGTTTAGTTTACAATTAATTGTTGAAATGATTTATATATATGATTTGTTGATTGTTAATATTTGACTGCAGAGACAGGTGATTAGAACAAAGAGTGTAGAGTTCATGCCATTTGCACTATCATTCTTCCTCTCCCTTTGTGCTGCATGTTGGTTCTGCCATGGCTTCTTCATCAACGACTACTACATTGCTGTAAGTGTCACAAAATCATTTGCTTAATTAATTTCTGATCAATTTATTTTAATTATCTTACATTAATTACTTTATATTGTTTTCAGCTGCCAAATGTTTTGGGACTGTTCTTGGGAGTGGCTCAAATGATCTTGTACTTCATCTACAAGAACAAAAATAAAGGTGTGAAGATAAACTCTGAGGTGGAGGAGGATGTCTCCAAGTCAAGGAAACTAGATATTGAAATGAATGTGATTAGTTCCGATATGGACACCAAGATTAATGAAAATCTAGATGTCCATACCAAGTTTCATGAGATTGAGGAGAATGTCTCCAACCCCAAGAAAAGTGTAGAGAAGAATGAAGAATGTCAATTTTGATAATCAAGGACATCAATAATCAGATGTTTCAGCTAATTAATATATGCTGCAGAAAAGTGATGATGCATGGCACTGGAAAATTATGCAACCTCCACTTTTGAGTTGATTCATTTTATCATGGATGTGTATATATATATACACACACATATAGATGCAAATTGAAAAGGTTTATTATATATTTTTTTTTAGTTCCTCTATTCTTGTAATATTAGGAAATCATGTTTAGATTATCTTAGATTTTAATCATGAACCGCAATTATATTGTAATCACGCCTCTCTATTTATTGATTTTATTTCACATATAAATTCTTTATAATACTCATGAATGTATCTTTTGGACTCATTATATATATAGGATGTAGATTATATAAAAATGAGTTTTTGGCTAGGAAATAGGAAGGAATCATGACCATTCATATTTATGATCCAACTGATGATAATAAATGATAATTTTCGGATTTTTAAACATTAAATTATAGATATAAACTTGATTAAAAGGCTAATATAGTAATTTTTATGAGAGAGAAATGATTTCCACATATAATTGTGGGTTACATAGTAGGAGAGAGAGCAATATTTCATTAATTAAAAAAAGGTAGTTACCTATTTTAATAAATCTTGTTAGAGGTAATTAAGGGATTTGAAGACCAATTAATATTTCCATATCATCGTTGGTTGCATAGTAGGAGATAGATTAATATTTTTCGCTAGATACAACGAGAAGGAAAGAGATGGATGACGATGATGAATTCACGCCAGGTATGTTTGTGTAATTAAGTTTTTGTATTGATTATTTATTAAATTTGCATAGAACCTCTTGACAGTTTGCATTACGACAATTAAACAGTATATTACATTGTTATTTCTATCATCTCGTATATGTATTGTTTGTAAATTTTGGCGTTACATATTAATTTTTTTTTGTTTCCATGAAGTACAATATATTAGTTTGTGTGGTCGTCGTGTTTTGTTTGTTAAACTTATTTTTTTTGCATGCAAATGTTTTTGATGCGTTAATCAGATTTGTGCTTTATATGATTCAGTTATTTGCATTTCTATTATTAAATGGTTTCATTGTTTAAAATTATCACGTTAATCAGAAACTTGCATTATATGATTCAATTATTTGCATTACTTTTATTAAAGGGTTGCATTATTGATTTATGCGCAAGTATAATATGATATTTGCTCCTTTCAGAGGGAAAGACAATCATGGAAAGTGTGTGACATTTGTTGATGCACTCCTTACTGCTGAGGATGTTGAATCTTACTCCTGGGTAATCAATAAGGAGTGGTTTGGTTTCTATGATATGATTGATAGGATAAATAAGATTATCACCTTTAAAACTCTACTTTCCTATCCATAATTCTCCCTCCCCTTATGAATTTAGTGATATTTTATGCCCCTAAATCACTCAAATGCTTGATTATATAATCAAGCCAAAGTTTGTGTGATTATATAATCAACCATTTGAGTGATTAAGGGGCATAAAAATGGATTAAATTCATAAGAAGGTAGAGGATTATGGATAGGAATGTAGAGATTAAAAGGTGATAATCCTATCAATCAAACCAAACCACCCATAAGTTTGTTGATTGTATGTGAAAAAAATTTGGCTGTGTTAATTACCGACCAATATCGTATTGATGATTCTTCTTCGATTAATTGCAATGTGTGCCTCAGTTCGTTGCGCCGTCGATTGTTCGCACCTATGTGATTTGAAAATCATCATCGTCATTTTCGGAATCGAATCGTCGTCGCATTCTTTCCTTAGCCCTACTTCTCACCATTGTCGCCGGCAACAACTTTCTCAAAGAAGTAGGAGTGTTTTTCGAATTTTGATTATTGATTATGGTTGAGAAATTGTCGTGTTGCAGTTGGAGTAATTGCAAATTAATGGGCAAATTAATAAACTAACAAGATCATTTACTATTTTTTACCATTTACTCTCTTTTTATCTTAACTCATCTTTTATATATATATATATAGGGAGTGGTTCAGGTAAAAAGAGAAATTAAAGTAGGAAATAGGAAATGATCTGGGCCATTAAATCAATCTAATCCAACGGCCATTATTAAAACAAAAAATGCGCCAAAATTGTCATTAAATTCGCGTGCATTGTTTTTAAACAATGCATAGGGGTATTAGGTCCATAGTGCATCGGCAGTTATGCATAATTAAGGAAAAAGCAATCATTCCATAAATTATAGGAACTGCAAAATTGCAGTTTCCTTTTAACCAAAACAACACGTAATTAATCTGCATTTTCATTCACAGAGCAACCCATTAATCTATTCTTCTTGAAACACTCCATCTCTGTACAACAAAGTAATTTTTCTCCATTTCCGTCGAAGACATGCCAAGAACTCGCCGAAACAATTTGGTTGACGATGACGAGGAGGACTTCGAAAGTCCACCCATACAAATAAAAGCAAAGGTTGCAGAACAAACTACCAGAAGAAGGTTGATTTCTAGCAATGAAGGTTAGGTCGCTTCAAAATTTCATTTTTTTTTGCACAAAATCACTGATAACAGTGCTTCTATTCTAAAAAAATCGCTACTTTGTAGTTTAAATAGTATTTTACACCATGCATGTTAGTTTTTATGAGTTGATGGTGCATAGAAATGGATGTTGGGTCGAATAAATAAGGTTTTGTGACTATTTGCAACTTAATATAATGCGATGGAGTCCATTTGTTGGAGATATGTTATGACACAGTGCACAATTAAAAATGTAACAATGCACTGTCGTTCATACACAGTTTGTTCTTAAATTTGGGAAAAAAAATTAGGGTTTGTGCAAAATATATCTTGTATTTGAACTTATTCATTGAATTCTATTGTTAATATTGTGGATTTTTATTCTGGTTTTCCTTTAATTGTACGTCACAAAATAACAATTTGCTCTAATGATTTATATTGTCATTTTGTATTTAAATATAATGCATTATACATCATATTGATGTGCATTCTGTTTTATACTTTGTTATTATTTATTAATAAACGCAACAAACTAGTATGTATGCATTGTGTTAGAAAGATAACTGCATTGATAATTATTATATTATGCATTGTGATATATGTATACGAGCCGTTCATTTTGTTACATTTGTTTGACTGTATTGTGTTGTTGCATTTGTTTTCAACTGTAATGTTTATTACTATTATCTAAACTGTTTATCAACATGATATGCATTATATATTACACGCTATGGGTGGAGATACAAAGATACATCCGACTATGATGTTAACATTGAGACAATGGATTGAGTTGATACGTCTAACAGTACGGATTGTGGCATCTACCTAATGCGACATATGGAAGCGTACATGGGGCGCACCAAAAAAAAATGGTCGTGTGGATTGTCCAAAAGGTCGAAAAAGCAGCTGAAGATGCTTCGAATAAGGTACTGCGCGTCAATTGTTGGGTGGGAGCACAACGAGTATAGAGATGCAAACCTCACAGAGGCGAACGAGTTCATTCAACTCATGAGTTCAGATC
>JAPKLX010000060.1:0-54646 GCA_026898415.1 Leonotis leonurus
ATATATATATATATATATATAGTCTCTTGCCAGTGTGTTAAAGTTATTCAAAATTGGTGGAGGAGATTACTAAAATTAATATAAATATTGAGGGGAAATTGAGTTCAATAAATTTAATGTAGTATTAGAGTTTATCTTATTTAATGATAGATTATCAATAGATAATATTAAGAAGATGATTGGTAGGTAGGAATGGTTCAAAAACGGAATGATTATTAATATTTCATTACTTATCCCATGACTCATTTAATAATAATAATAATTAGGAATGATCATTCTTGCTGTAATCACTAAACCTATGCGGGCTAGGTATTGACTACTCTTGGTATTAGCTATTTTTAATTATCAGGAATAAAGTTTATTTCGATTTTTGAAATAATTATTGTTATTTATTTTTTAGAAATGACTTATTAAACTTTTTTTTTTGAAATCTCATGCGGACTAGGTCGAGTTGGCTGACCGGGCCGATCTTGATTTATTGGGTCAAATAAAAAAAATCAACCAATATAATTTTTAACAGTTTTTTTGCACAACCAACGAATAATGATAGTAATAAAAATTATTTTTCATGACTAATGGTTTCGGTTCGAAAGGTTCACGAATATATTCAAATATAGTTTTAATTCGCCGAACTTCAAATAGTTCGTGAATTTATATACAAACTAGTTTACGAACTTATCAAATTAATCACTACAAAAAATATATATTTTAGCAACGGAATTTTTCCGTTACTGAAAGTTTTAGTAACGGATTTATCCGTAGTAATATCGATGGTTGCTAAAAAATTTAACAACGGAAAATATTCCGTTACTAAATATAACAATGGAATTGTAACGGAATTTCCGTTTCTAGAATGGTTTCTTCAATTTTAGTAACGGAACTGTAACGGGAAATTCCGTTATAAAATTTTTAATAACGAATAATTCCGTTACTAAAATTTTACAAAAATTCCGTAACAATTCCGTTGTTAATCCGTTAAAATTTAGAAACGGAAATTTTTTCCGTCACTATTCCGTTTTTATATAATACATTTTTTGTAGTGAATATAAAATATATATTATAACAAATAATTTTAATAAACAAACTTTATAATGAGCACAAACTCCAATATTTAAAAAATTTGAGTCGAGTTCTAGCTCAAATTCATTATTAAATTGAATAATAAATGAACTGAACTTGAGCTTGATATTTATTTATTGAACTGAATTCCAAATTGATTTTTAGAATTTATACTTGATCTTTCTATTATAATAATGCAATTTAATTAAAAAAAATCATTTTTTCATTTCTTTCCCATCTTCATTCCATTACAATGTTCATTTCATTCGCACTAAATATCATTTATATGTACCAACCCTCCCTAATTAAATTGTTTACACAGTTGGTAATATAAATAGTGAGATCTCTCTCCTTAATAAAGAATTTTTAAAGAAAAGTTAAGACATAATATCCAAGATTAATAGAGGGGCAAGAGACTAACACATGGTACAATCTCTTTTGCGCGAGCTGTGGGACCCGCCAGATTTGAGAGTACAAGTTCCATATGCATGACAATTGGTTGGTGACTTGGCGTAGGAACTTCAAATATGTTACATCGTACCCTTTATACATCGATTATTAGACCCATATTTCTCTTGTCATATTTGAACACACGCCAATATTACTATTAGGGAAGACAAAATTATGTGCAAACTCGGTTACCTGCGGGTACTCGATTTTAATGGGGCAGGTGCGGGTATACAATTTTAGGATCGGGGGTGGGTATGGATTTTAAAGTTTATACTCGTTTCGGGTTCGGGTCGGGTACGGGTGTATAGATACCCGTCCCGATAATATTACTCAATTATATTTTTTTTTATAATTACGCTTAAAAGTTTAGTTAAAATAATAGAAATTTTGTATTAGTTACATTTAAAAATTATGATCTATTATGTGGTGAACTTGTAGCTTACTATTATATATTTTAAGGTTTCTAGAAGTTTTATATTTGATATAATAGTTTTTAGTATGCTTGTGTAAATGAAAATTTTATTGTTTAACGGATACCCGATGAAGACCTCTCTCCCGCCGGGTAATACCCGCCCCGACTCCGCTTCGATTTAAATGGGTAACGGGGCGGGTAGGGGGATGAAATTATTAAACGAGTATGGGGGCGGGAAAGCCAAACCCGTCCCGTTACCATCCCTAATTACCACGGTACAACTTACAAGTGTCGCATACTACACCAATCTTTGTCAATTCTTTAATTTGGACTTTTAGCATTTTGGTTAATTTGCAAATGTTCCTCAATCAAATTATATTGTCGAATCTTAACCAGCCTTATCATGTAAATTAATTAATTGTTATAATTAATTCATGTTTTGTAGAGCTAGCTTGATACTAAGTTTGCCACTTTTATGTTTTAACTACATGGATACCACATATATATATATATATATATATATATGGGTTTATATAAAAAGATTATTACGTGAAAATTGAATCTCAATTGTCTATTTTAATAAATAAAAAATTATGTTTTTTTACAAATTAACCTTTATTTTTTAAAATAAGCTTCAACACTTTTATAATAATGAAAATATTTATATTAAATTCAATTAATCTTAACATTAACTTTAGATGGATGGAAAGTCTGCACTCTTTTTCATTTCTCACACATCATTTCTTTCTCATATCAATTGAACTATATATAGGGATAATTGCCGCTAAATACATAAACTAACCACAAACTCTGGTATTGCACATTAACTATAAAATCTGCTCAACAATACACCAACTACCATTTTTTAGCTGATTAATATATCAGAATACTTTTGGTCAAACTATTGCATACGTATGCGTGGACTCGAATAACACATGTGTATGTACACATTATCTTAACAAGATGCCGTTCTAACTTAATATAAACTACGTCGTTTCTTACTTAAGGAAAACAATGCGTTTTGTTCCATTTCTTCCTAATTGCTCGATTATAACCCTAAAACGAAGAAGACTCAAAAATGAAATAAAACGACATCGTTTTCCTTAAGGAAGAAACGACGTATTTTATATTAAATTAGAAAGACGTCGTGTTAAGTTGATGTGTACATACACGTGTGTTATTCAGGTCCACGTATGTAATAGTTTGACCAAAAGCAGCTTGATGTATTACTTAGTTAAAAATGGTAGTTGGTGTATTATGGGACATATTTAATTTATAGTTTACAATGTAATACCAAAATTGATGGTTAGTTTATATATTTAGCGATAATTACCCCATATATATATATATAATTATAGACTATTATATCAAAGTATATTAATATTATAGGATTTGACGAGAACTAAGTATTAGATATAAATAAAAATTCATACATTTTATTTTGTATTATTATTTTGTATTATTATTTTAATTCATTATATATATAGTATCATATGATTTCTATGTATTAAATTAATCGTATCGTCATTTTAATGCATTTTTTGTACAAATTTGATACATCTTTAATATGAACCATATATTATATTATCATCAAGAGTCTAAATTGATTCATACTTCTTATTTAAAGACTTGTCATTTGTTTCATTCCCTTAAATATATATATAAATTGGATAGATTTTGGAATATTTCGATTCACAAACGCATACTCTGACCAGAAGAAAAGGGAAAATATAGGCAATGATTGAAGGGGCATCCAACTTATTGCGAATAAATGCATTTGAATGTTACCAAAAAGACGTATTCATTTAGTGTTGAATGCATTCCATCAATTCATGAGATGATGCCTTTTTCTACTTTATATGCTATTTTTCTCCACTTTAGTTGCAGTCCACAATCCATAAATCCTAAATTCACCCATATATATATATACATGCATATTTATAAATGCTATATATATATATATATACCCTAATCAATTAACTAAAAAATATCTAAACCATTTTTCATCCAATTGACATAATTGATCTATACCCTAATTAATAAATCCTATTAAGAAAGAAAACAAATTACCTGTTTTTAGGGATAAAATAGTTCAAATAAGATATATATCAAAATTCTTTTAATATATACTATTAATCTAAATAATTTAACAATTAAGATTTATTTTTAGTTAACTTATATAAAATCATTTTTATTTGATATCTTTCCTATGTATATACATATACAATCTTCTCCAAAGATAATTATAGATAGCTTACTGTATGGTTATGATTCATAGATTTCATGACATTACTTATCTTTCCGCCTTTTAATAGTAGCCAACAACTAACAAGTGATGCGTGCATAAAGTAGTAAATTTAAAAAGTGTTCAAAGATACAAATATATACACACTCATATTTATAAATGCTATATATGATTTTTGGTTAATTATATCTAACTGCATTCTTATGATTCATGCATTTAATGACATTAGAAATTTCAACATTTTCTAACCTTTCCACCTTTTAATAGTAGCCAACAACTAACAAGTGATGCATAAAGGACTACTTAATTTTAAAAGTGTTCAAAGATACAAATCTATAATATAATACAAGTTCGGCTCAAGCTGTCCACCTCAGCCCTTGAAACCCTCCCAGCTTCCCATTTAATTTTTCCTATTTTCTAGATTTTTGGAATTTTATCTATATATTAATCATATATAATATTATAAATTCTTATTTCCATATAAGCATATGATATTTATGTTATGTTTTTATTTCTATGTATATCATAGATCATATTATATATTATTCCATATTTAAGTATTATTTTAATAAATATAATATATATAGTGATATATTAATTTGATATTTATATTTTGATAACTAATTTAATAATAATTTATATAGATTATGTACACATTTTTAAAATCTAATGAAAATTAATAAATTATATGAAAATGTCTAAATTTCTATATTAGATTATATGTTTTTCGAATATAATAAAAATAAATTGTATAAAAAATTTTAAACCTCACACTATTTGAAAATGTTTTTTTAATATATATGATTATTATAACATATTTTAATTATATTATTATTAAAAAAAAAATCCACATATATTTTGGAATATAGATAATAAAAATTGAATGAATCGTATTTTTTATTAAAATAATAATATATAAAAATAAAATAGTGTATAATTTTCTTATTTATTTATATATTCTATATTAATTGTATTTTTCGAATCTAATAAAAATAAATTATATAAAAATTTCTAAAGCTCACATTATTTGAAAATGTTTTTATAATTATATTATTATTCGAACAACCCACATATATTTTTGAATATAAATAATAAAAATTGAATGAATCGTATTTTTTATTAAAATAATAATATATAAAAATAAAATAGTGTATAATTTTCTTATTTCTTTATATATTATATATTAATTGTATATTATTTCATATCTAAGTATCATTTTCATTAATATAAAAAATAGTCAATGGATATATTTTGATATATATTTGATAATTCAATCAAATTGATGATTTTTCGGCCGTATATCATTATCATATAATGAAATTAAGCTTCATTATTAACCGCATATTAAGTTATCAATTAGTAGATAGATAGTTTTTGTTCGAGCAAGTATTAACTTATTATTCAAACAATCCACATATATTTTTCAATGTGAATAATAAAAATTTAAGAATCGTATTTTTTTATTAAAACAATATATATAAATAAATAAGAATATTATATACTTCTTTATATCAAATTGGAGTATATTCTTATTTTTCATGTAAGCATGTAGAGGTGTTCAAAGGAACCGGAACCGTCGGAACCGCCAGAACCGAACCGTAACCGTACCCGACGGTTCGGTTCCGAACTACAACCATGTAGAGGACGGTTCAGTTACAGTTACAAAAATTCGGAACCGTGAACCGGCAGTTCGGAACCGTAACAACGTCTATTTGGAACCGTATCTTTTTTTTTTTTTTTTTTTTATCAAATTCAATTTATTTAATATATTATAAATAGTTATTTCTTATAATTATTTTTTATAATTGATACATTAAACTTACGAATACATTAATAATTAGATAAAATAAAATTTAATTAGATGATAAACTAATTAAACCCTAATATTATATACGTATTTATTAGTGTTCATTTTATATTGTTATAATTATATAGATTAATTATTTTATTTTATTTCATCAATGTATTTGTGTTTAACGTGTTATTCAATTAACGTATTCATGAGATAATAACACATAAAAACTTTTTTTTAATTTTTTATTATTACATTTTTATTAATATATCATTATATGTGTATTATATATAATTAATATTAAATTAAAATAATTTTTTACGTAGTTATTCTACTATTATATTATAAAGTTAATTATGTGATATGAAATTAAATGATGATACACATAAGTATGTAATTAAAATAAATAAAATATTCAAAATTTTTAAATATATTAGTATTAATTTTTTGGACGGTTCCAAACCGTAACCGAAACCGCCCTACACGGTTCGATTTCGAACCGTGAACTGCTTCAACGACGGTTCGGTTCCGGTTCCAAATTCTTGGATCCGTCCGTTCCAAACCGTAACCGTGAACACCTCTAAATGCATATGATATTTATGTTATGATTTTATTTCTATGCATATCATAGTGATATATATATATATATATATATATATATTGATAACTTATTTAATAATAATTTATATTTAACATTTTCAAATCTAATAAAAAATTATAAATTGTATAAAAATGTCCAAATTTCACATTATTTGAAAAAAAATAATAAATTTTATAATTTATCACATATGACTATTATAATATATTTGTATTATTCTAACAATCCTTATATATTTTTTCAATATAAATAATAAAAAAATGAGAATTCAATCAAATAGTATATAATCTTCTTATTTATTTAAATATGATTTTCATTAATATAAAAATATTTAATTAATATATTTCGATGCCTATTTGAGAATTCAATTAAATTGATAATTTTTCGTCGTATATCATTATTAGATAATGAAATTGAGTCTCATTATAACCTACATATTAAATTATCTATTAATGGGTAGATATTTTAAATGTATTTGATTATACTTTACATGTATTTTTATTTTATCTTTAATCCAAAAATATTAGATTCGATATTTAATCGTAAATATTCGACTAAAATTATTAATAACATATATATATATATATATTTATAAAAATATATAAATATATATATTAACATATAACTATTTAGATGTAAAGCTTATTTTATACATTAACAAAAAAAATTTTAACTTAATTTTTTATTTTTGTTATAGTGATATTTCGAATCAAATTGAATATTTACGAAAGAGATCAAAATTTAAATTTAATATTTTAAATATTATTATTTACTATATTAAACAAATTAAATATTCAATTACAATATTCATAACAAATCAAATACGTGCGAATCATTATTTAATATTAAAAAATGAATATAATACAAATCGAATGGTCAGAATAATTTCACGAACAACATCGAATATTGTTATATTTAGTTCGATTTGATTTGTTTACAACCCTCAAACAATTATTGAATTCAATTCAAGTCATTTTTATCGGTATTCCATAGTTAAACCATGAATTTAAATAATTGTTTACACTCAATAACACGCAAAATCGTGAGAACTTTTAGATTAATATTATATGACATCAACAACTCATTGACGTAAATGTATGCATTGTAGTTACAAATAAATAATTTAAATACATTTTCCACTCTCAATAAAATTCATATATATATATATGTGTAATTTTTGAAGCAAGCATGAACATATATATTTAGCTTTTAATCAAATTATGAATATATATATATATATATATATATATGCATATAAATAAATGAGTTTATTTTTGTATGGGCATGACATGATTATGAATGATTAATTGAGATATAAGGACGAGCAACAAGACATTACAAATTTCGATTCTAAATCGTTGGCTCTTTTAAACTCGTATTACAAAAAGTATATTTTAACAATAATTTACAAATTATAACGTAAATTTTTGAATAATAATTAATAAAAATAGTGATAGAAAAAAAATTATTAATGAAAAATTGGCTCATGATTCTGAACATTTGAAACCGAAACTTAAAGCAAACTGTTTCTTATACAGTTGCAATTCAGAATTTTAATAATCTTTCACGTTTCGGTTCTTAAAACCGCCGATTACGATTTTTTTAAACACCTCTAATATTAATGAGTATTAGAATTATTTTTTATTTTACTTTATAATGAATATGAGTATATAAATTAAATTCAAATATATTAAAAAATAAAATATTAAGTTGTTATTACGAGTTTATTAATAGACAAGTTTACGAGAATTTAATATTTATGATATATATATATATATATATATATATATATCAAGTTGTAAATTTATTTTTCATTAGTTTTGGAACGCAAGTTTATGATAAGCAAATTTACATAATTAACAACTTTTACTATATATATTTAGTATATGAATAAGTAATACATATATCTATGATAACAAATACTTCATCCGTTTATGAAAATGGTTTACATTTTGACCCGACACGGGTTTTAATAATATATGTTGACTTTAAAATAAGAATATGTAGTTAGTGGAGTTTGAGTCTCACTTGATATATTGTTTTAAATTGGATTGTGTGTAGTTAGTGGTGGGGTCTCTTTACTATAAATGGAAGGTTTCAAATGTAAACCATTTTCATGGACGTTCCAAAATGGCAAAATGTAAACCATTTTGGTGGATGAAGAGCGTAGTAATAAATGACATGATGTTGAATACCTTTATAAATTCTATAAAATATTAATCCCGTCAAAATTTCGACGGGCAACAATCTATGTATATATAATCCTGCCATCATAAATTGCCATTGATCCACTAACTAGATCACCATAAGAGTATTTACATAAAACAATTTGCCTCAAAATAATACTACTAAAAAGATATTGTAGTTAGTTATTTGGTTCCACACATACATGCTTATAAATTACATAGACATATTAATAATCATAATTATAGATTATTTAGTATTTATTTCATTCCATTATGGTTTAGGGCGCATTTGATTGATGTAAGTTATGCATGCATGTGTATATATATATATAGTGTCAAAAAAAGAAAAAGTTTATATCCGTCTTTAAAAGGAGTTTGTTGAGAGAGACGGCTGCATTATTTTCCATTTTTAATTGTGTTCATTAATATCACAAATTAACTATATAGTTTTTCGCTCTAAATTTATTTGATTGATTATAGTAAATCTAAATCCATCCATTAAAATCATATTTATAAGCCCTTGCTTCAGTCCTCAGATTTTCTTTTCCGCGATGCAAATAAAAAATATAAAAGAGAAAAATTTAGCGATTTTTATTTAAGTTTTGTGACTATATATAAAAATACTAATCCGTCCCGCATTTATCAAATTATTAATTATATTTACGTTCGCTGACGACTACTCAATACTTTTTTTGGATCAAAGAAAAATATTTTTATTAAAAGATGATCAAAAGTAGAACAATACAAGGTCTCTGAATATTACAAACAAAAGATTAATTATACACAATCCTAGAAAAAAAAATAAAAAATGAAGTTCCAGAATAAAACTAATGCCTATCAATTATCCACGTCTACTTTTTGCACCTTATAACTTTACCCATAAGAGTACACAGTTTCAAACCAACTTCAAAACCGAATGAAATGGCAGGAGCATCAAGTCATTCCCATTTCTCTCTCTAGTCTGCATTAGACTTTGTTTTACATACTGTAATCATCTGATCGAAAATATCTCTACCTTCATTGTTCAACCTTATATTTGAGGGTAGATGTGTAGATACTGATGTACATCCTAAAAATTAGCCTAACACTATCAAGAAGATCAAAAATATATTTTCGTTGGTTTAAGTAAGTCCCTGACATCTAGCAATTTCAACCCCAAAAAATACTTGACCAAACCAAGATCAGAACTATGCAGATATGCTTTCAAATCATCTATGGCTTTAGCATTAGGAAGAATGATTAGAACATCATCTACATAAACTAGAAGCAGATATAGACTCACCTTCCTCACCCTCGGTGAATAAGCACTGATTAGCAGATGATTGCGAGAAACCATATGAGAACAAAGCCTTGCAAAATTCTAAGTTCCACTCTCGGGATGCCTGCTTTAACCCGTACAAGCTCTTTCCAATTTGAAGACTTGTCCATTCTTCGCTTTGTGATAACCATGTGGTGATTGCATATAGATATCATCATGTAAAAATTCATGTAACAATGCATTATTTACATCTGCTTGATGAATAGGCCATCCACATGAAGTTGCTATAGCTATAAGAAACCGTACAATGACTAATTTAGCTACGGGTGAAAACACTTCAGTATAGTCTATACCGTATTCTTGATTACACCCTTTAGCAGCTACCCGTGCTTTAAACTTATCTACGGTGTCATCTTGTTTTAGCTTCACTTTAAATACCCATTTGGAGCCTATAGTCTTCTTTCCAGGAGGTAAATCAATGAGAGTCCAAGTTTTATTTTCTTCTAAGGCAGTTAACTCACGCTGCATAGCTTCATCCCATTCAATATACTTGCTAGCTTCTTTATAGGATGTAGTCTCACACAAATTAGTGACATTCACTAAAAATGCCTTATAACTAGAAGACATGTGTGGTGCTTCTAATAAGGAAAAATGGGAGGTGAATGTACCTCATGTGGTATATGTGGTGAAGCCAAAACTGAACCAACATATTCCTGCATCCAAGCAGGTGGTTTGGCAGTGCGTTTGCTTCTTGATGAACTCTTATTTGGGAGAATATTGGATCATGCATGCTATCAACATCAGATATATGTTCTTCAACCTGATCATCATTCACTGTATCAGTCTATACAACTAAATCATCATCCTCATCAGCAGGTATTGATATCACATGTGGTATAGTGTGTTGTGGCATGTCCTCGAAAATCTGAGAAGAACCATCCTGATATGGATTATCATTAATAAAGAACTTGACATCTCTGGATATAAGGAATGTAGAATTATGTATTTGAAACAACACAAAACCTTTGTGAGTAGGAAAAAACTCTAAAAATATACATTTCTCTCCACTACTATCAAACTTGTTTTTGCCAGGTTTCAAAGTAGAGGCATAGGCCAAACATCCAAACCTAGGAACCTTACTAAGGTCAGATTATACCCCAAATACAATTGAGAAACATTTGTAAGTAGGAAAAAACCCTAAAAATATACATTTCTCTCCACGGCTATCAAACTTGTTTTTTCCAGGTTTCAAAGTAGAGGCATAGGCCAAACATCCAAACCTATGAACCTTAATAAGGTCAGATTGTACCCCAAATACAATTGAAAAAGGACTCACCCATCCAAGCACATTACTAGTTCTATTCAACAGCCAAGTAGTCATCAACAAAGAATAGGGCCAGAATATATGTGGAACATTATTCTGAAACATTAAAGATCTAGCTACCTCAAGTAGTGTCCTATGTCCTTTCCACTATCCCATTATGTTGTGGAGTATAGATACCAAACCTTTGGTGTACTATCCCAAGATTAGATAATAAATCCTTCATGATAGTGTTAATAAATTCACTTCCATTATCTTTTCTAAGGACTTTGACTGACTTGCCAAATTAATTACTAACCATAGCAAAGAAGTGTTTAAGCATGCTAAAGACCTAACACTTTGAATGCAACATATATGTCCATATCATACGGCTATGATCTTCTACTATGGTTAACATGAATTTGACATTACAAATATTCTTAGAAGTGTAAGGCCCCCATACATTTGCATGCACTAATTCAAATAAAGTCGTGAATCTTCTATTTAATATGGGAAAAGTACACCGAACTTGTTTTGATTTAAAACATACCTTGCATTTACTTATGATCTCAACAGCTTCCTTTGTAATAGCACCTTGTAGCTTCCTTTGTAACACTTTGCATCGATGAATGACCAAGATTTCTATGCCAATCAAGGACTGAAAGATTTTCTTGGTATTGCAGCTGAGGCTCATCTGTTTCTATTGCTAATGGCTTAAAAAATATAAGTTGCCGTTTCTTTTACCAATAGCAATGATTCTTGCACTCTTTTCCTGTTGAACTATGCAATGTGTCTTCAAAAACAAGCACATCACATCAAGATCATGACCTAGCTGAGCTACTGAAATCAGATTGTTTGTGAAATCTGGTGTAAACAATGCATTCTTCGATACCAACTCATCAGTTATTCTCACTTCCCCAACATAATGAATAGTCTTAATAGAACCATCTGGTATGTGTAAATCATGAAGATGATTAAGTTTATACATGAGTACATAAGGTTAATATTGCAGCATGTATGAATTGAAGCACCAGAGTCCATAATCCATGTTATAGGGCAAAGTTTTGTCCCTACTGTGAAAGCATAATACCTGAAATATATAGGTCATCATCAGTTGTGCTATTAACCAAATTGATATCATGTGCAGAAGCCCTTATACGATCTTTCTTCTAAAATCCACCCATACACTTGACTATCTCAAGCTGGAGTTTCTTAGAAAACTCAGGACTAAACTCTTCCATTTGATGTGCTGCAACTTCATGATCATCATAAGATGTGTCTTCCACAAAGTTGGCTCTAGACTTACCCTTTGTTCCTTTGAATTTCCTGTACCATTCAGGGTAGCCATGAAGTTTGAAACACTCCTTTTCATCATGGCCATGAATTTTACAGTGAGTGCAAAGCATCTTGGCCTTTTCCTCCTTAGTCCTTCGTCCTCTGCACATATTTTGCTTGGCATAATCATCATGTACATTTTGGGTAAACATCACCTTTCCAGAGCTCAACATGAGTTGTGTGCTACCATCTAGTCCTCCATCAGCCACCATTCTCTGATCTTTCACTTGAAGAAGCATTGAGTAAGCTCTATTCACGGATGGTAATGGATCCATGAATAGAATTTGATTCTTAGCAGATTAATAAGACTCATTTAATCCCATAAGTAGTTGCATTAAGCGTCTGTGTTCTTTTTGTTGAATATAGACCTTATGTGCACCACAACTACATTATGGTGGAATGACAAACATCTCAAGTTCATCCCAAATACTATTTAACGTATTTAAATATGACAACAAGCTTTAGTTTCCTTGCATGATAGTGCTAGCATCTCTTTCCAGTCTAAATCTCTTAGGTCCATTACTACGGCTGAACCTCTGACGTATCGAATCCCAAAGTTATCGAGTACTTCATATCTTGTTAAAAACATTAACAATATCTTTGTAAATTGAGTTCAAGATCAAGCAAGAAACCATTAAATCCGCCTTCACCCAAGCTTTGTAATGCGAGGAAGTAACCGGAGGTTCCTTGAATGTATCATCTACCAACTCAAACTTACTTTTGGCAACTAATGATCTAGTAATATGCATACTCCAATTAAGGTAATTATCTAGAGTTAACAATGAAGCCACAAGTAACATTCCAGGATGATCATTTTGATTAATGTGAAGTACCTCTTTCAACAATTTCTCCTCCACACCAAGATCATCTACAACTTCTCGATTCTGATTGCGAATCTCCTGAGGAATCTGATTCGACTGATTTGAAGTATCACCATCTGGATTGACTTCTTCTTCCTCGCGATGATCATCACTCATCGCCTCATTATCACGAATCAATGTATTCCAGGGGAGCTTCCTTCCTTTCGCTCTTGGCATGATTGAGTTATTGATTGAAATCTTACTTTACTGATACCATCTAGAATTTAGCTATAGAGTAACTGTTTTGTATTCATAGATTTTCAGAGAGAGAGAGAATGAACAGAAGATATGATTGAGATTAATTCTGTAATGTTCAAAATGAGATACATCAATGAGCTATATACTTCATGCATGAGTATATCTAACAACTCAAAACATAAAGCATAAAGTGAAAAGCGTAACCTAGGGATGTCAACGGGTGGTAAAATCCGGATTGAACCTAGAACCGGTCAAAACCCATTAATTATAAAGTTATGGTTTCGGTTAAGATTACGGTTCTAGATCCGCTCAAACCCGGTCATGGTCGGTCCAAACCCGACCGACCCGTTAGCTACGTTTCCGGTTATAGCCCGACCCAATCAATTTTATTTTTCAATTTTTTTATTTCAAATTTATTTTCTTTAAAAATGAAATTACCACAAAATCATGGAAGAATATTACGTATATATATCATAAATTACAAATTTGTAACCTTAATTTACACAAAAATAAATCGACTGAAGCAGTATTGAGAATTTAAAAAAACTGCACCAATTTACTTAAAAGTGCATAAGATTAGAAAAATAAAAATAAAAATCATACGAAGTGGCATCATAAGTGCATAAAACAAACAGTATGAATGGAACCTAAATAGAATCATGAATAAAATAAAAAATGTTATGTGCAAGGAAATGTAAAAAGAGAAAGCAAAATGAAATGAAGAAGAAAACCATAGACTGTCTGATTGTTGAGGTGTACACTGCAACACTTGTTGAGAGGTGTGGAGTTAAGAAGGTTAGTTGATGAGGGAGTGATGGATGACTGCTATTGGAAAGTTGGATTTGGGAACGACGACAGCGACTCCAATTTGATTTAGGTTTTGTTTCACAATTTAGACCGAGACTTGAAAATACCCATGGGAGATCCGGATCCAAAAATACCCACAGATATTTTCTCGACCTAAAATCATTCATAACTTAATTAACGGTCCGGATCCAGTATATAATGGTCCGATTCTGGTTCCAAAACCGTAACTATTCTAACGGTTTCGATCCGGATTTTACCCAACTGCTGACATCCCTAGCGTAACCCGCTTTTCTAAACTAACTAAAAGACTAAAAACAAATCTTAGCCGTTCATCAAAAATAAAATCAAACGGCCCTTATTCAAACTTCACTTTCGCGCATTTCTTCCTCAATGCAATTCTTCTCGAGCTGCTTCTTCTTCGCCAGACTTCTTCCGCCGATAAAAAAATTGTCTGTTTCAGTGTTTTGATAAATTTACAATGAAATAAAATGGAGCCTAAATTGAATAACTACGTGTATACTTTTTTTTTTGTATATAAGGTTATAAGACTTGTATATAGTTGGAAGTTGCGGGAGTTGCTAAGAATAAGAACGGTTGGGTAGAAAAGTTAATGCAAATTATGGAATGACAAATAATAATGAATTCATGAATAACGGTATTGAAAATTGAAAATAAATTACTAAATGAATGATACAAGAATGAGAACGGTATTGCGTCTTAAATTCTACCCATAAGCTAGGATCCAATTGGTCATGAACATCGTAAGGTGTTGCTCTTCGCAAATCCCAACGTACCCCTGAGCCTCTTAACATTACACCACTGGATCCCCAATTCTTTGCTTGCTATGCAGTGACAGTACCAATATCCACTAATTGTTGTTTCCAGATATGGTTGCCGATTGACATCTCTTCTAATTCGTCGATACGAAAAGAAATTGTTGAGTGAATGAATCAATATCTCGACATAAGCTAAGAGGCAAGTCCAACTTTTATTTATACTTCTCTCAACTTATTCTCCCATGTCTATAAGGGAAACAAATTTATAATATCTTCATAAATAATTACAAATTTACACAAATTTTTTCGAAAAGAGTGTGTTCCATCAATATCTATATTAAATAGATAATTGACAATTTAACCATCAGTTTTGACCTCAAAGTGAACTATTCTAAAATTGAAGTTATGATGTGACCACTGACCTTCTATCACGCTACACCTTCTATCATGCTACACCTTCCATCAGATTATACTAAGCATGAGACTATATCTTCATCAGACTACGCTAACCATGAGACTATACCTAGGCCACACATTACTTCAAACTAAGGATGTCTATTCGGGTTTCGGGGAAATACCCGATACCCGATCGAATTCGGATAATACCTGATACCTGATCGGATTTGGGTACCCAAATACCCAATTTTTGGGTTGTGATTGGGTTTTCATTTTTTTAGGGTTTTTGGGTTCGGGTAATATTCGATACCCGATCGGGTATTACCTGAAACACAAATTTTTTATTTTTATTTATTAATTATATAATATTATATTTTAATTTTATAATTTAAAATATTTTTTTCAGGTACCTGAATATCCTACCCGAAATTCAGGTATCCAACCTGACCCGAAAAGACACCCCTACTTCAAACTACACCTAGTTTTACCATCAAACTACCCTTCAATGTACAAACTTTAAATTTGAAAACACATACCCAGCACAAGAACTATGCACGCTATGTATAAATCGGAGACATATTTTATTTTTATTTGACAGTGATAAATAATACTCTCTCTGTCCCACTTCACTTGTCTTAAATGTTTTTTGATCGCATACCAATACTCACTTTATTATCTTCTTAATTACATCTTTTACCTACTTCTTTCACCTACTTTTTTCACTTTTGTCTTCTTTCCCTTACTTCTTTCACCTACTTTTTTATCATTAACTCCCTTTACTACGTCCTAATCTATACCTCTTTAGGAAATGAGACAAGTAATAAGGGACACCCTAATATGGTAAGTGAGACAAGTGAGGTGGGAGGGAGGGAGTTTCCATTTATTAGAAGATTATGTCGCCTGATCTATCCTCCCTAGTCCATAATTTCTTTTAACAAAATAAAAAATTAGCTGGTATATATATGGTCCTTCCCTAAAATAAAGAACTTGTTGAATCGTTTTGAAATACTTTTGGTAATTATAAATTTGTAGGTTACAAATAAAGTACATGTCTCTTTTTGGGGGGAAGAAGCACATGTTTCAACATGAAAATTAATTGGCTACACTTACGATTTGGCAGATGATATTGCGAAATTGCTACCCAAGTCTCTTCATAGTGAGGAGTCTTATAAAATTTAATTTTCATATATGTATAAATAAAGTGTCCCATCTTGTTTAAACGATTAATTCTCTAAAACAAAGTTACTATTTTTACTTAATTAATAATAGATTAGTCCATATTGTATATTTTGTTGATTTAAGAAATAATAATACATCCGTCCTCTTAAGAGTGAATACATCTTTTTTAGTTGTTTCATTAAAAATAATTACTTCTTTAAAAAAAATAAAAAAATAACTTTAAAATATTAATTCCTACTATTTTTAAATACAACCATTTTTTTTAAATTTCGTATCGAATACTTTCTGATATTTTTTAATGAGATGCAAGGTGTAATTAGGTTTGACCCTAGCCCAAGCCTAAATACACAAGGCTAATTTTATAGTGTTAGGCGCTCTTTTGTGTTGCTCTAAATACACTAGGCAAATTTTATTCTAAAAGCATTGACATCTCTAAGTTAAAAAAAAGAAGACTTAGAGTAATACACGACAAAATATATTTATCATTGTTATTATAATAATTAAATTATTTGATTTGTTGTTATTTGAATTAGACAATATACGTCCGAAACCAGAAGAACCGCCCAAAAAAGATATATTTAATCTAAATTAAATCAAAAGGTTATGAGATAAATTTGTCACAATCTGGACGGTGTAGTAATGCCAGATTGTCTAGCTGGACTGGAAAGAAAAGATAAATTGGAAGTTAAATTCTACCTCAAAATGAGTGCCATCTGTGAACATTAATTATATTACAAATTAAAAGCGAATTAGTATTGCAACATTGTCTAACATGATGGCAATTAATTTGTTCTTTTATGTGCAATTGGCATTCCGAATATTGAATAAGTGCAGAAGCCACAAGCATAAGTACACAATCAAGATGCAGACATATTACAAATTATTATTTCATGTATTATTTTAATCCACATGTTTTTAAATCTAGTCGTGTTAAGCTCTCTTTCATGATATTTTCTCTCTTTATAATTTTCATTTTACTTGGTGCTCCTAACGTCTTATTATTTGTGATAATTTTCTATTCTGAACTTTTGTGAATTATACCAAAATAAAATAAAATTAATTGGATCTGATCACTAGAGTTCCTGTGTTTTGTGGAGACCAAAAGTTATTCAAATAAAATACATCATTCGTCTCAATAAGGATGACACAAAATTTTTGAACACGATTAACAAAGATAGTGTATAAAGTAGTGTAAGAGTGATAAAGGTGGTAGAGTCCACACCTTTTAATGAAACGTCCCAATAAAGAAATTGCGTCAAATTTAGTGGGATGAATGACATACTAAATGTCTTAGATATATTCTTTAGATGATGTCCCAAATACAAGTTTTCATCTATATTTATATTGGAATGCATTTAGGCAATACCATATATTATTAAAATAATAATATATCAAAGGTACACACATCCAAAGTGTCATAATTTCTACATAAGAAAATTTTCATATTTTCATTAATATATTGATTACTTAACAAGGCAAATCCAATCTAAGTTTTTGTTAAAGAAGAGAAGACAACTAATTAATAATTAGGTAATGTGAGCATTGAGCAAAGCCTGTATTTACTTACTGGTGTTTTAATACGACATGTAAATGATATGTTTCGGTATATTAGGTTGACGGAAAATGAAATTGAATCTAATCATGTGTCATGTCTCAGTCGTGACGTGTCAAGTTGATGCCTTAATTATTGTAGGACGATGAAATTTATGATGTCGACAATTCTTTTATTTGACAACACAATTATCATTAAAAATTTCAATTTCTTGTTTTTGAGAGGGAACTCATGTGTTTACCACTTGTTTGTGTGAACATTATATAAGAACATAGAACAGATTATCGATATTATTTTATTGATCAATTTCCGAACTATCTAAAATACATTATTACCAGTTTGATACCCATTTTTGTTTTGATCGTGTTTAATTTATCATATCAAACTTATAAGGAGATTATGTTTGGTATCCATGATACGATACTCATCTCAAGATAATTGTTCTATAGTTGTGTCAATTATAAAACAATTATCTTGAGATAAATATCGTGTCATAGATACCAAACATGAAATTTTGATCATTATTATGCAAGACAAATATCAAATATTTTGGTGAGAGGATGAATATAAATGGATATTCATGTTATTGTATTGTCCTTTTTTTTGTATAGTTAAACTATTTGCTTTGTTTTTGTCATGTAATACATTTAAAATTATTGATTGCAATTACTTATTTACTCAATATTTATCCTAATTAGACCCAAGACCCTGTATAACTATATCGGTGCTCTTACCGGTTCAATTCGAATATTCTATTGCTTAATCGTGAAATATCTTTTATTATATTAATAAAAAAAAGTGACATATATCATAATTAACCATTTTTCATTATATATATATATATATATATATATATATATATATCCTAAATCTTGAATCCTAATTATCTTGAACCCTAATTGTTACACGTGTCACTCTTCTATTAATGCAACACGAGATGTCATATGATTAGACAATAGGGGATGTCATTCGCTGACCGGCCTCCTTATTCTTCTACACATGAATCTCTATCTACACATTAAATTAATTATGATTTGTTGAGCAAGATCTCAACATGAAATTAAATATTTGAGGAATTAATTAAATTTTGAATATGTGTAGCACATGAGATACTGTTATAAGTAATGTTTATTAATTGTTTAGGTGTGTGGAAGAAAAATTTACTATAACACCAAATATTAAAATACATTAAACAAAAAAAGCCCAGTTCGGTTTAAGAAGCCAGCTAGCTACATATGATATGAGCATATTTTGTCCAAGTATATATGTCATTAATCCACTTATTTAATTAATAACTCAAATTAAAAATAAAAAAAAATTAAAATCACCAACGCCAGCTCTTTTAGTGAAGAGAAATCATTTTATTCACAGGACTAAATTTAGTAATTTACCAACGTATATATCATGACAATTTACAAAGTATCAAATTAACTTTTAGAACAATAATTATTGGGTTTTAATTAAATCACAAATCACAGAACTAATGTTTAGATAATTATTGGGTTGAATTAGAAACTCATCTACACAGTATTGATTTATTGTTATCTACGGTAATATTATTCCCATTTGAATAATGCAGTTAATTGGCTGATTTAAGTAAAATTGTAATAATTTAAGCTTTGTAAATGTGTAATACCTTTAATTGTGGGACCTTATTCAACAAGACATGATTTCATTATGTTAATTTATCATGAAAAATAATATTTTGCTTTAGAATTTATTTTTTATTGTTTGTTTTATATGTTGACGTTAATATTTTTATTTTCAACCAATTTTCTTTTTTCATTCATTAAGTTTATGATTTTTTTTAAAAAAAAAAATCATATTTTTATTGATGCAACAGATTTTGTATACATTACATCTCTGGACGACCACCTTGGTTGAGAGAATTTTCACTGGTTTCATCATTTCTATTTGGTCTGTTTAGCTTGGATTTGACATCGCTCAAATACATATAACAAAAGATCATGCATTCTTCATCAAGATACCTTGAGTTATGGATCCCTCGGGACGGCTATGAGTACGCACATAGTTTTTCAATATGCATAAATACATAAGAAGCAGAATATTTATTATGTAATGTAACCCAAGGTTGGAAAAATCTTCTCTAACTCACACAATACTAATGCAACCCGTTTTTCTAAAGCCTCGAATTTTGCCACTGTGTGCAATGTTGTATATAATTGCTTGAAAACATCACATAAGTCAATTATGGCTTTGCAAATGTGTTTAGGAATAGATCTTCTCGAGGCTACTGGTAACATTTTCTGCATTAGGATGTGACAATCATGACTTTTAAGACCATATATATATTCCACTATGCTAAATTCACACATTTTGAGATGTTTGAGGAATACCATCTAGTACTTTTACACTCTTTAATACTTGTAAAATATATCTTTCTTTTTTTTTACTCATTGTGAAACAAGCAGATGAGAGATAAATCATATTTCCTTCTCTATGGGGATGAAGAGATTTCCTTATGCCGAGCTCTTGAAGATCCAATTTGGAATTAATATTGTTTTTTGATTTTGAAGCAACACCAAGCAAAGTCCATAATATATTCTCCAAAACATTTCTATATGTGCATTATGTAAAGGTTATGAGGAACAATGTTTTCTTTGCAATATGACAATTGAAAGATTATACTGAACTTTTTCCAATTATATATGCATGGTGAAGCATGAGTATGAGAGTCATTGTTCTTTCTTTTTTCCCCTCGATTATGAGATACAAACTTTTTAAAATTGTTCATCATGCCATCAAATTGTTCTAATCAGTGTTTTTTAATACCTGTCATGGAAGATGACGGTGACGGTCTTCCAAGCTTTTACCATATCATGAAAATTACATAACAAATTTTCCATGATGCTGTATGGTGATCACCACTGCCATGGCGTGTAACCCTGTCACAGCCGGTTATGTGGACATGTTCATAATTCGGTCAAAGCCCATTTTGATCAAATTTATTTAGATAAAATTAGGGTTGCACTCCCCTTATTCTTCTTTTTCTCATTCTGTCACTCCTTACCATCCAACCCTCCACTGACGACTGACCATCCAGTGACCCACTTCCGGCGATAGTAACAAATTTGTTTTATTTGTTTTTTGATTTTTTACCTTCTTTTGTTCTACTCTACTTTTTTTTAGTTCAGTTTTCTTAAGTTATAATACATATAATATATTATATAGTACGTACTTATATTCATAATTTTATACTTTGTACTTTTTTCATTTTTGTTTTTATTTTTCTGTATATATTATATTATATATTTGTATATAGTCTAAACGTGTAATATATATATATATATATATATATATATATATTTTATTATATATTTTCTGACCATGTAACATATATTATATATATATATATATATTTATTTTTTGTAACTTATGATGAAGAACTTGAGGAGGATCATGAAGTAGATAATTATGATGAAGGATTTGCTTCTTCGAATGAGAATCATGAGGCATCCAAAGGATGATTATGTCGGGATTGAAGAGGAGAATGATTAGTAATTTAGTAGACCGTGTTGAAAATTAATCACAATCAGGGCATGCTTAATCCAAATCATAAACCCTAGATTCAAAACTCTATGATGATAATTCGAGAAATTAGCGGAAGCACTAACCTGTATTTATAGAGGAGGATCTCGTCTCGTATCTTGATGTGGTGGTATGGATCTTCCAAATAATCATCACTGCTTTACCCAATAGAGAATTGCAGAAAGAATACAGTTTTTGTAGACGGTGTACTGTCATTTGGGGACCATAACCCTACTTGCATAATAAGTAGATATTTTAAGTTTTGCAATTTGGTCCCTCAACAAACTACACAACACCTTATGTTATCTACACATTTAATTCCACAATTAAATGAATATGATTTTTAATCCATAACACATTTAATAGATCACTTTAATTGAATTACTTGAAGACAACTATACATATTTAATTTAATATATGTAAGTCCAATAGGTTTTACACTTGCAGGTAATGGGACGATGTCCCATACTTGATTTTCCAACATGGAATCATACTCATCAATTAAGACATCATTCCACATGTAAGAGTTTGGAAACTGCATTGCATGATGATAATTGATAGGATCATTAATCATCAATCCATTATTTTCCTCACTTTCCTGAAGATACTTCATAATCATGAGGAATAACATTTCTCCTCTCTCTTGTGGATCTCCTTAATTTTATTGGTTCTTGAGGTTGTTGAGTTTGATCTTCTTCAATGACATGATCAACTGGATTGAGGATATTTTCAACATCATCTTGTTGAGGTTCCAAATCTTCTTCTCGAGTAACGACAAGAATGAGAACATGAACGCTACCAAAAGCAGTAGTAGGAATCAAACTTGAATCCTCCTCAAAAGTAATGTCTCTAACTTTATTTCTCCCCCCAAACTCAACATCCTCAAAAAATATTGCATGTCCCATCTCAAAAATAGTTTTTCTAGTGGGATCATAAAGCTTGAAACCCTTTGACCTCATTGGGTAACCAATAAAGTAACTGCTAATAGTTTCGGAGTCCAATTTCTTTTCATTTGGCTTGTAAGGCCAAGCTTCAGCTGGACATCCCCATATATGTAAATGATTTAGACTGGGCTTTTGCCCATTACAAAGTTCATAAGGTGTTTTAGCAGCTGCTTTAGTTGGTACCCTATTGAGAATATAAGTTGCAGTCTGTATTGCTTCTCCCTAGAGCGATGGTAGAGATGAATGACTAATCATACTTCTCACCATATCCTTTAAAGTTTTGTTCCGTCTTTCAGCAACACCATTCATGTTAGGAGATCCTGACATAGTGTATTGCGGAACGATTCCACATTCCTCTAGGAAGATAGCGAAAGGCCCTGGATGTTGTTTACCTAAACCATCATATATCCGTGTGTATCAACTGTAAGACATCTGTAGCTTTGTTGGCACCTAATCTCTTTATTTTGGTCTGTTTTCATTTGATACACTCAACACAAACATCAAGATCTGAAAAATCAAGTGTACCCAATATACCATCTGATACAAGCCTCTCAATTCTAGGTTTTGAGATGTGACCTAAACACTTATGCCATAAATTTGCAGAATTTTCCTTATTAAATTTTCTCTTAGTACCTGTTGATTCAACATGTAAGGATTCACTAACATCAAACATATATAGATTGTCATAAACATTTAAAGAACCAGTACCAACCATATTTGAATTTAAAGAAAGATACAATTGAGAATTTCTAAATGAGCAAGAATATCCATATTTGTCCAATAAGGAAATAGAAACCAAATTTCGTCTAAATGACATTACAATAAAAGTGTCTTTCAAATCCAAAAAATATCCGGTCCTTAGAAACAATCTAAAATGCCCAATCGCCTCCACTTCCACCGATTTGTCATCTCCCACATAGATCTATCTCTCACCATCAGTTGGCTTTTGGTAGCTTAGACAACCCTGCATTGAAACACTTATGTGAGTAGTTGCACCAAAATCTAACCACTAAGTATTTCTAGGTACTGAAGCAAAGTTGACTTCATAACAGACCAAAGTAAGAAATGTACCTTTCTTTGCATGCCAAGAATGATATTAGGTATAATCCTTCTTTACGTGGTCAGGTTTGCCACAAAAGAAATAACTTTTAGAGCCTGAATTTCCAACAATTTGTTTCTTTTGTGGCGGACCACTAACTTTAACAGCTTTCTCAACATTAAATTTGTTTTGCCCTTATATTTCATACTTCAATCTCTCTTCTTCTTGCACACATATGAAATGAGCTCATTAAGAGTCCACTTCTCCTTTTGGCAGTTATAACTGACCTTAAATTGACTGAACTGTGCAGGAAGAGATATCAAAAATAAATATACGAGTAAGTCATCAGATACATCGAGCTTCAGTGCCTTTACTTTTGAATCAATGTGAGACATCTGCAGGATGTACTCTCTTATATTTCCCTTGCCCTTATACTTTAATGAGATCAAGTTAGCTAAAAGCGTACTTGTCTCGACCTTATTGGTTTTCACAAAACGCTTTTCAATTTTTGCAAGGTACTCACTGACTGTAGTAATTTCCTCAGAAGTTGTGTCTCAAAAGGTTTCTGGGATGCCGCGCTTAATGATCATAAGACTAACGCGGTTTGAGCGATCCCACTTCTCAAAGTTCTGTTTTTCCTCAGCGAAACTTTCTGTCAGAGAAGCTTGTTTTTCAACTCTTAGTGCGTAATCTAGATCCATGCAGCCCAAAATGATCATAATGTTTTCTTTCAAATCCTTTAAGTTTGACCCATTAAGCATTGAAATATTGTTGGTATTTGCAGATATAGAAGTAGCAGACATCATAGCTGAACAGAGAACCAAATCAAAATTAACTTAATTGCTCACACAAATAAATTTAATTAATTATTAAAACTAAAAAAATGATGATGACATCTCGAGATACCCGACATAACATTAACATCATGTCTGTGGACAATAATATTAATTTATAAGTGAGTCTCTCTATGTAGTGATCAAATACTGATAATATATCCTGTCAAACAATTGACATCCTGTGGGATGACGAATTGCTCACAAGGATAATCATATAATTATCACGTATTTACCACCACAGGTGTTCGTGTAATTCGGCCAAGCATCAACCTTCCTGTGGGCTGACTAATACCCGCATGAATAAACACACACAACCGTCTCAATATTCTCAATAAATAAATCTCCAAAAGAGAGGTCCCTGTGGCGACATCTTATTTCAATTTATTCACTTCGAATACCACTAAATCTAATAGCAACATGAGATGCATCAAACAAATTTAAAATTAAATGATTAATTTAAGAACTGTAATTTTGGGGAAATTAAATTCTAATACTAACACCTAAATGCATAGTTTCATAATTGCTGAATCAAACTGAATGAAATATTCAACATTAACTATATTGTATAATTACAGAATACATACAAACCATAATAATACATTATCAAACAACAATATACGCAACATATAATAATTTAAGGAATTAAATAAATTAACAGAATTCAACATCATACATATCAGAACTTTGGCAGAAGCATAACAATTATCTCATTTCCCGATTTGCGTATGCTCAAATAATAATTAAATTGATGAATATCAAATAATTCACCCACATATAAGCACGTGTAACAAAAAGGAAGATCAAACCAAATCAGAATTTTGAAGTCAATTTTAGATGGTTACATAACTTAATCCATCATAAAAGATTAAATCTTTATCAATTCTTTTATAAGCATTATGAAAGGAAAAAAAAAATCAAGTAGTGAACAAATAATGGAAACTAATCTATTCAAAAAGGTTCCTCCTTTCACGAGCGCACAAATAAAATTCATTTCAATACACAGTAATTAACGTAAATAAAATCTATGAAATGCCGAAATAAACAAACAATTGTTCATAATCACTATTTACTTCAAATTAATTATGTATCCAATTTACTATTGTAATTGGAAATGAATCGAGACGACAATAATCGAGAATCATCTTTTGATTAACAAAACATATCTCAAATAATCAACAATAGAGTGGCTCTGATACCATTTGTTGTAAATTAATCACAATCAGGGCATGCTTAATCCAAATCATAAACCCTAGATTCAAAACTCTATGATGATAATCCGAGAAATTAGTGGAAGCACTAACTTGAATTCATGAAGGAGGATCTCGTATCTTGATGTGGTGGTATGGATCTTGCAAATGATCAGGACTGCTTTACCCAATAGAGAGCTGTAGAAAGAATACAGTTTCTGTAGACGGTGTATTGTCATTTTGAGACCATTACCCTACTTATATAATAAGTAGATATTTTATATTTTCCAATTTAGTCCCTCAACAAACGACAAAACACCTTATGGTATCTAGACATTTAATTCCACAGTTAAATGAATATCCATTTTAATCCATAACACATTTAATAGATCACTTTAATTGGATTATCCAAAGACAGCTATACATGTATAATTTAATATATGTAAGTCCAATTTAGATTTATCCAACAGAGCGATCTACTTATTATTAGTTGTATTTTATATTTATATTTGAAACTTATGTGTTATAGAATATATGGCTTATGATTTATGAGTTTATGTGTGTGTTTGACTTGAATATCATGTTTTGTGTTATTTTAGATTATTTTTTGTTGTTTAAGTTCTTAATTTTGAGAATATATATTATATTTTATATATTTTGTTTTTTTCAAGTGTCCGCCGTTACCCGCCATACGCCACGCCACACCATATTTGTATGACAGAATTTTTGCAAAATGTCATGACCCACCATCTGCCATCGATAACATTGGTTCTACTATCTCTGTAACAATGCTTTCTCCCATTTTTGAACCAACAAGAATAACAATTTTTATTACAACAAGGGCATGCATATGCACCTTTTGTACTGCAACAAGAAAGAATGGCGTAAGCATGGAAATTATTTATAGTCCAAAATTGTGTAGCATGTAGTTGAACATATATTTTTTTGTAGCATCATATGTGAAAACCCCATTATCTCATAAATTTTGAAGTTCATCAATCAAATGTTACAAATATACATCAATATTGTTCCCTGAATTACAAGGACCATCAATAAGAGTCGATAAAATAATCGATGTTTGTTTCATACATCTACCGGAAGGCAAATTGTAAGGAACCAAAATAACATGCCACATACTATGAGAAATACTCATCAATTTGAGAGGATTAAAACCATTAGAAGCTAGCCCAAGTCGAAAATTAGTTTTCGGTCCAATACATCTAGAGGACAGTCTTGCAGCCTTCATGCAAGAAAGCAAACATGCTCGGGAAGCTCAAGAGGCTACTATCAAACGCCTCGAGAGTCAAGTCGGGCAGATCTCAGGAGCTGTTAATCAAATGCAGCAGCAGCAGCAGACCAGAAAGATACCCGGGCAGGGGCACTCAACGCAGCAGATTCAGGCCATTACTATCCTTCGTAGTGGCAAGCAAGTTGACAACAAGGTGGCTATGCCGGATGATGAGCCCACTAAAGAGGTGGAGGATGCTGGGAAAGGGAAGGAGCCGGAGCAACCTGCTACTCAGTTGCACAAAACGGCAAATCCGTACAAGCCGCCTATCCCCTTTCTGAGCAGGCTTAAAAACGAGAAGCTTAAGAAGCAGTTCGAGGAGTTCTATAAGATGTTGTCTCAAGTACATGTTAATCTGCCACTTCTGGACGTGATCCGCAACGTACCGGCGTACCTGAAATTCTTTAAGGAGCTAGCCTCCAAAAAGAGAAGATTTGCAGACAATGAGTCGATCATGGTGTCCGAGGTGGCTAGCTCTATCATGCAGCAGCCTCTTCCTCAGAAATTGCGAGATCCAGGTAGTTTCGTTATCACTATAGCTCTTGGGAATGGTAAAACTGTAACAGACATGCTTGACTTAGGTGCAGGTATTAATCTTATGTCTTACTCGATTTTTAAGGAATTAGAGTTAAGAGAATTGAAACCTACACGCATGAGTTTACAATTAGCTGATCGCTCTGTTAGATATCCTAGAGGTATTATAGAGAACATCCTAGTGAGTGTTGGTGGTCTGATTGTGCCTATGGATTTTGTTGTCTTAGAAATAGATGATGTGCATGAAAACGGACGTGATCATACTTTATTGCTTGGTAGACCATTCATGGCAACTACTGGTAACTACTAATACTTTGATTGATGTAAAAAATGGTAATATTTAAATGTCTGTGTTAGGAGAGAAAGTTTCGTTTTTTGTGCATAAGCACAAAGCTATGCCTTCTGTTAATTCTATCGAGGACTGTTCTTTTATCGATTCGGTTGATGCTCTGGCCGAGATTTCTTTTGTGCAGGATTACAGTTTGGAGGAGATCTTTGAAGGATCGGCCGACATGGAGGAAAGCCTCCGTTTGGAGGCCCAGTTCGCAAAACCACCTCCGATGCCGTTAGCAAATCCACCAGCACCGGAGAAATTGGAGTTGAAAGAGCTTCCTGCGAATATGAAGTACGTATTTCTAGAGGAGAATGAGCAGAAGCCAGTGATTATTTCAGCTGATCTGACTGAGGCCCAGCAGGCTCGGTTAGTAACTGTGCTGAAAAAGCACAAGTTAGCCTTTGGTTGGAGTCTGGCAGACATCCGAGGTATCAGCCCAGCAATGTGCATGCACAAGATACAGCTCGCCGACGATTCTCTTCCGAAGAGGGATGGACAACGACGACTCAACCCAGTACTCATGGAGGTCGTGAAGAAGGAGATCTTCAAGCTTCTAGCCGAAGGGATCATCTATCCGATCGCTAACAGTGAGTGGGTGAGTCCAGTCCACGTTGTACCCAAGAAGGGCGGGATCACGGTAACTATGAACGAGAAGAAAGAGCTTGTCCCTACCAGACCCGTTACCGGATGGAGGATGTGTATTGACTACCGCAAGCTCAATGCGACTACAAAGAAGGATCACTTTCTTTTACCCTTTATTGATCAAATGTTAGATAAGCTTGCTGGTAATGACTATTTTTGTTTTATGGATGGTTTGTCAGGTTATTATCAGATTGCGATCGACCCGGAGGACCAAGCAAAGAAGGCTTTCACCAGTCCTTTCGGGACTTATGCCTTTCAGAGGATGCCATTTCGACTGTGCAATGCACCAGGTACGTTCCAACGGTGTATGATGTCTATTTTCTCTGACATGATTAGAGACTTTGTAGAAGTCTTTATGGATGATTTTTCTGTTTTTGGCTCTTCGTTTGATGATTGTCTTTCTAAAATTGATTGTGTCCTAGATCGTTGTGTCGAAACCTGTTTGACTTTGAGTTGGGAAAAGAGTTATTTCATGGTACGTAGTGGAATTGTCTTGGGACATGTCGTGTCTAGTAAAGGAATTGAGGTCGATAAGGCTAACATTGAGGTAATTGAAAAATTACCTCCACCAACTGATGTTAAGGGAATTAGAAGTTTCTTAGGGCATGCTGGTTTTTATCGTAGATTCATTAAAGACTTTTCTAAAATTTGCCAACCTCTGTGTCGTCTACTTGCTTAAGACACTCCTTTTAATTTTGATGCTGACTATCTTTCTGCTTTTATTACTTTGAAAGAAAAATTATGCAGTGCACCCATTATTGTTGGCCCTGATTGGTCTGTTCCTTTTGAAATTATGTGTGATACGTCGAACTCTGCTATAGGTGCTGTTTTAGGTCAACGAGTTAATAAAATATTGCGTGTGATCTATTATGCTAGCTCTACCTTAGCCCCTGCTCAGATAAATTATACTACTACTGAAAAAGAGATGTTAGCTGTAGTATTTTCTCTCGATAAGTTTCGTGCTTATATTATAGGGTCTAGAGTTATCATGCTGCTTTACGTTATCTGTTGACTAAGCCTCAGGCGAAGCCTAGGCTGATTCGTTGGGTCTTATTATTGCAAGAGTTTGATGTTGAAATTCGTGATAGAAAAGGGAGTGAAAACGCCGTTGCCGATCATCTCTCTCGTTTAGAGCATGTCCCTTCTCCCCTGTCTTATGATCTAGTTGACGAGTCTTTTCCTATAAGCATGCCTATAGTGTTAATCATGTGCCTTGGTTTGCTGACATAGTTAATTATTTAGTTTGTGGCGAGTTAAGGTCTGACCTCACTTCCCAAGAAAGGAAATGTTTTCTCCATGTGTGCAGGCAATACTTTTGGGAAGACCCATTCCTTTTCAAGCTCGGAAAGGACGAAGTGATTAGACGATGTGTGGCGGAGGAGGAGTAACCGAAAGTACTAGAGATGTGCCATGAGGCTCATTGTGGCGGCCACTTTGGAGGCCAAAAGACGGCACACAAGGTTCTTCAATCAGGTTTATTCTGGCCTACTCTGTTTAAAGATGCACATGCCTATTATCTCTCGTGTGATAGATGCCAAAGAGTCGGCACTTTAGGTCGTAGAAATGAAATGTCTTTAAATAATATCCTTGTGGTTGAAATATTTGATGTGTGGGGAATTGACTTTATGGGTCCCTTCCCTATGTCTCATGGGTACGAATATATTTTGCTTGCTTACGTTTCCAAGTGGGTAGAGGCTATCTCCACTAGGACGTGTGACTCTCATGTTGTTCTCAAGTTTGTGCAGGAAAATATTTTGTGCAGGTTTGGCTTCCCACGAGCTATCATTAGCGATGGTGGCAAACACTTCTGCAATAGACTGTTCGAGAGGCTAATGAAGAAAAATAGGATAACGCACAAGATCGCGACCCCATACCATCCACAGACGTCGGGCCAAGCCGAGACGAGCAATAAGCAAGTCAAGAATATTTTGGAGAAGATAGTTCGGCCATCTAGGAAGGATTGGTCGAAAAAGTTGAACGACGCTCTTTGGGCATACCGGACGGCATACAAAAGCGTGTTGGGGATGAGCCCATATCATCTCGTGTACGGAAAAGCGTGCCACCTACCAGTTGAAGTGGAGCAAAAAGCCTATTGGGCAATCAAGACCTCCAATCTCGATTTGCAAAAAGCAGTGGAGCACCGTTCTCTACAGATGTCGGAGTTAGACGAGCTGTGGAACGAGGCGTATGACAACGCCCGAATATACAAGGACAAGGTGAAGCCAATCCACGACCGAAGGATTCTCCACAAAGATTTGAAACCTGGTATAAAGGTGCTACTGTTTAACACCCGGTTGAAGCTGTTTTCCGGAAAATTGAAGTCTAGATGGAGCGGTTCATTCATAGTGAAGGATGTTAAGCCGTACGGGGCAATAGAGCTTACTAAAGAAGGAGACGATGACTCATTCGTGGTGAATGGGCATCGCGTTAAGCCGTACATCGAGGAATGACCTAGTAACTTCATGGTGGAGTCCACACCGATTGAAGATCCACCCTCTAATTGATCATATATTTCCGTCGAGCTAATGACGTTAAACAAGCGGTCTTTTATTTCCGTTGATTTTATTTTTTGTTGTTTTATTTATTTTCGTTTTTTTGTTTCGTACTTAGTTAAGGGAAGAACTCAGTTTAAGTTAATTTATGTTGCAGGAAAAATTGGGAAGACTGCACGAGACTAGTGAAAAACGGGGAAAAAGGAAGATAATTATGAGAGCTGGGCCAGCGTTCGCTAGACCCCAGCAAGCACTAGCCCAGCATTCTGTCCGTCCCAGCATAAGGGGCCAGCGCTCGCTACCCCCCAGCAAGCGCTAGTCCCAGTACTTGTCCCAAAAGAGAACGTAGGGGTAGCGAGCGCTACCCTCCCAGCGCTCGCAACCCCTTGTCCCTGTATACTCCCCCAGCGCGCTAGGGTAGTGCTCGCTACCCCCCAGCGAGCGCTACCTTCGCTCTCTGCCTGCCAATCCAGCGCGCTAGGGTAGCGGTCGCTACCCCCCTAGCGACCGCTACCATAGCTCTCTGCCCGTTTTAACTCCACGTCTCACCCTTATTTCCTTCACAATTTTTTTTCCCCCAATTCTTCTTCTTCTCCAACACTCCACTCGCGATTTCTCTCTCAATTCCTCCCCCAAACTCCATTCTTCCACCCTTTTCCTCTAACTCCTCCTAAATACTTACACCATTCACCACCTTCAATCCTCCTCTCATCTATTTTACCACCCAAACATTTCCAATCCACAAAATCTCCAATTTTTCTTCTCAAATTTCCCAATCCCTAATTTTCTAATTCCCCCAATTTCTTAAACCCTAATTTCTCTCACTCTCCATAAATCCCCCTTATTCTTCCAAATCCGATTACACCTCCCTGATTCTCCAACACCCAACGACACTAGTCACCACCGCTATCTTCCCGGCGACTATCCGGTGATCTTTTTTTTCATTCTCTACTCTTAATGGCGCACTCCAAGAATCGTGCCGGTGAGCAAGCGGCAAGCACTTTCCAACCAGAGGAGCCTACCACCGAAGACCTCCAACAAGCATATAATTGCCCCTTCCCCCTCCACTCACACTTGGAGGGGCAATTTTACGAACGGTGGACTCGGCATGAGGTAACTCCGCCCCATACCCTTGATTGGAATTTGTTATCTAGTTTAGAATGTGTTAGGGAACTTGAGCAATATCTTGATGTTTTAGGACTTCGAAAATATGCCCATATGTCCTTTAAATGTTCTAAAGTACTTGCGTATAAATTCTTGTCGACATTGATGTGCATGCGGATCTTACTTACTGCACGTTTAGATTGCGGGGAGTACCCCACCATCCAACTTCAATCCAAATGCTGCGTGGAATTCTCTCATGGGTTTTCACAACTGGCAAGCCGGTGGGATGCCGGCAGATTTTATCCGGAGCAATGTGCTAATGATTCTGCATAAATTCCTATCCTACAGAATCACCGGCAAGGAGCAAGCCAACAAGGTGAATCAGTCCGAGGTCTATTTGCTCCAAAGCTTTGTTCGAGGCTCCCGGGTGTGCACCGGATACTATATTCTTAACACGTTTAAGAATATGCTGGCCACAGTCCGGTATCATGTCACACTGCCCCTAGTGATTGGTGCCATTGCTCGGCACTTTGAGGTTTTTAACCTGGAGAATCTTGATCTAGCCGACACTATCTATGTGTCGAGGATGATCACTCTGAGCTCCGACAGGCTCGAATCTGCACCAAGAGATTACACGTGGGTGCCATCCACCTCCCGGCGCTGTGTGGTTAGCCACACTAATGATTTGGCCGCCATTGCCGCCAACTTACCTGATGTTGGAGGTGACGAGGGAGCAGCTGACCGAGCAGCCGAGGAGGAAGCTTATGCGGACGCTCCTATGCCGGATGCCTTTGCTCCCGGCCCTTCCTCGTACTCGATGGACACCGGCCAGTATCACTACGGCACCGGCTCTACTTCTACCGGTGGCATGGATCACCTTACGTCGCAATTTCAGTCTCTTAGCACTGAACTCGGCACCCTTCGGTCCGACTTCACCTCCTTCAGGCAGGACTTCACCAGCTTCTCCCAGGATTTTGGGGCGCATGCTCACGAGGCCCAGTCTTTCTATCGGGAGTTTGGCGACTTCAGCTCCTCCATGCTTCGGAGCTAGGAGCGGATTGAGGAGCGGGTGACCGCTACCCATGACATGATGTCTAAGCAAGCTCGTCAATGGCGATTGTCTCAGGAGCAGTCAGTTCTCCAGTATCAACAGATACTCGAGAACAACTGACAGATGGCCGAGCTCAATGCCCCAGTGGTCAAACTGGGCTTTGTACGATCACCACCGCCGCCGCCGGATCAGCAGTGACTTCTCACTGCTGTTTAGTATGCTTTCTGTCTTTTATTTTTGCGTGTGTCTGGTTTGTGTCTTTTTAGTTATTTCCTTTTTGTTGCTGTTTTTGTTTCTTTTGGTGTTTCTTTTGCAGGTCTAACTAATTACAACTACTTGAGCTTTCTCCACCGCCGCATCATCCTGAATCGGGTAGTTCCTTTCCTCTCCTTTGTTTTTATTGTCGCAATGAGGACATTGCTTGTTTCTTTCATGAGGGGGTAGGTAGGATTTTATCTATAGTATGCTGCGTAGTTTTAGAAGTATATAGTTGTGTACTCTGTTTGACCACTAGCATGTTGGATTTTTAATAGGATTAGTGATCGATTTTGATGAGAAACATGTTGATTGTGCTTGATAACATGATTTGTCATTGTGAGTTGACAGTTGGGTAATAAGCTTTACATGTTAATCATCGTTGTCGTGGGGCACTTGATTTTCTGATGGATTGATGTGATAACTTGTAACTTGTGCATTTGGTATAAGATTGCTTAATGGCTAGACTTGGTTTTTAACGGTATTTTTGTTGTTAATTGTGAGATTGAGTTGGGAGGCTTCTGCTCCTCTGGAAACCATGAGCATGGAAAACCACACGAGAGCACTTTAGATAACCTCTAAATGTTCATATCTCGTGACTTTTAGCCATATACCCCACTCTTTCCGAAAATTTGGCTCGAATGGCCTTTTTAAATTGTTATTGAATCGCTTGAACTGTTTGAATAGGTGATAAGAACTCTACCCCTCTTCCTTTATGAAATCGAAGGGAATTTTGAATTCGAGGAATGGGTATGGGAAACCACGCTAGGATACTCGGTTTAACCGAAGATAACATCTAGTGACCAATGTTCTATATATCACTAAAATTTCTATGCGATTTGGTTCTTTAATAATTGTGTTTGAAAAGATAAAATTCTAAGTCTAGCTTTTGAGTAATTAAAAATCGAATTTGCACACGTTACTAGTTTGATCGGATTGAAGTTGTATCTTCGAGGGAAACACGTAATGGTGATTGATTTGAGTAGTCTTATTGTTCCTTCCGTAAACTCGTATTGAATTTGATTGTTTTCATATAATTAATTTGCTTCTTGTTTTAAAATCTCTGTATTCTATTTGAGCTTACACTTGCTTGAGGAGAAGGAAGGTATTGTGTGTGGGGAGGTTGTTCTATCTATTTTCGGTCTCGTTTCTCTCGTAATTCAGTATATAGTATCGCTTGTTGTCGTTCGATTTGATGCTTTTATATTTTATATGTTACATTTTAGGTAAAGATCGACACACGAAGTTGACAATGTTCGAAAAGAGAAACGAGGGCGAAAAGAGGTGAAAAGATGAAGAAAAGGCTGGAGAAGGCAGAACGCAAGCCTAGTGACCGCTGGCTTGTGCCACAAAGGAGAAAGACAGAATATGGGGCTAGCGGTCGCTAGCCCCTAGCGACCGCTGGCCCCTGGAATGTTTAGAAGACAGAACAGTGGGGTAGCGCTCGCTACCCCTTAGCGGGCGCTATCCCATTGCAGCAGCTTCTCAATCAGCGAGCCAAGGTAGCGCTTGCTACCCCCTAGCGAGCGCTACCCTGGCGCGATCTTTCTCACCTATTTAAACGCCCACGCGTGATTCTTCAAGATACTTCTACTTCACATTTTTGTACTTCTAGTATAGGGTTTAGACCACGAGAGAAAACACTTTTAGTCTAGATTTTATTTCTTGTTCTTTCTTCAATTCAGTTGTGGATTCGTTCGTGATTCAAACCCGGAGTACTTTAATGCATTATTTTTCCTTTCTATTGGTGAGTTCTTTTACTGCTTTCTTTATTGCTTTATGATTTATTTCCTTTCTACTCGTTATTGATTAATCTCCAATTCAGTAATATAAATCTTTCAATCATGTTAATTACTCAATGCAAATCATGTTTCCATTCAGTTTCCTTAATTCATTGTTCTTAGATTTAGGATTTAATTACTTTATTAGTTTTCACCTAGATCATTAATTAGCTTAAAAATCCAAAACCCTCTCTTTTTAATTGCTTTCTGTTCAGCAACATAGATATAAGCCATGCTTAGCCTTCCTTGAGAATACGACTTAGGGTTAACTTATTAATATACAACGAACTCGTACTCTTGCGAGCAATTTAATATAATAAATTGGCAGTATATCGGCTGGAAATATTCCTCGTGCCCGATACTGAGTCCCTTTATCGGACAGTGGGTCTGATCTAAACAATACCACGTACTGACAGTTTAAAATAAGTTGAAACACTAGATACCGAGAAATATGTAATAGGAAGCAATGTCATGTTATTTTCATCCCAACTAGGGATTATAGCAAAAGAAGGAAACAAGTTACCCATTTCATATACTAATTGGAGGTCGGTACCTAATGCACAGAAGGAACTTATTTGGACTAAAGTGAAAGTATCAAGTGAGGTTAATAGTTTGAATTAATTTTATTTATTACAAGTCATAACAACAGACACTAGCCATTAATTATTTTTCTTTAAATATATTTATTTATATATTTAGTTTGAGTCTTTCTCATTTATTTTATTACATGTTTCGTTTGTTATATTAATTTTTATATCTTGTTGAATTCTAGAACCATCATAGAGAACACGGTAAAGAACCATCAAAGTTGGATCTATTTATCTATTCAATAAAAATGAAGAGTGACAAGTTGATCGATAAAAATACTGAGGAAAAAATAGTAAGTAATCTTACTTGTTTTTTCCTTTAACTTATGTTGTGCGACTTTTTTTGCTTTTTGAATATGATAATTTGTCATTTTGTGTTAAGACTATTTCAATTTGATAAATTTTAGAAGGTTGAGAATGAGTTCATTTATGAATTAATTTGTATGTAATACAATACTTCATTTTTTTTTAATAAATTGAAGTATGTTTATGATATATATTATATATTGGTGGTACAATTGTTTTTTAAAGCATGTCTCAATTTGAAAAAAATAGAATTTGTAAATGTCATTATATGTACTTTGACTTTAATTAGAAATGTTTAATTATATTTGTTAATATTTTATTTTTGAATTAGGTCGTCTGAACTAATTAGAAGAAAAGTTGTCTTGAGAATTTATTGATGATATTGAAGATAATGATGCAATATTTGAAATTGTTATTGGAAAGAAAACATTGGGATGTTTACGCAATAACAATATTTCATCAAGAATTAAAATGGAGCTTACAGATCTAGAGAAGAGTGTGATCGAGTTGTCCAAGAAAAACTAATGAAAAGTTGCGGGTATTCAAAAGGACTTTGAAGAGCATCTTAAAAATTTTTAAGATGAGTATGCTTCTAAAATGGAGATGCTTCAAACTCATCTTCACACACTAGAGGATCATAGTATGAATGTAAGTTTATTTTATACGTCTATTTAATTAAAAAAATATTTTGTAGCTAATGATTTTATTTATTTGTAATTTTTAAGACGACGAGTTCTTTTAATTCTCGAGGCGTACAAGTTCTCAATGATGGGCCATCATCTGAAACATTTATGAACATAGAGGGCTCTCGTGGAGCCAGTCAAACGATCGAGGTAATTTTTTTTCTTATATGTCAAATTTTTATTCTTGTTATTCTAATAATTTTTTATCACTTTTTAGACGATAAAAAGATATGAATAACCAATATGAGAATGAAAAATACTCATCTAGATGATCTATATTCTCAGATATTATTTTATATTAATATTCTACTATCTTTTTAATAGACAAATGTCTTAAAATAATGTATTTTATATTATATTTATATAGGAACGAGAGAAAACTTCAAGAATGAGCAACAAGAGAAAGGAAAAATAAATATCTCATTGCTACGTACGAAGTTTACATTATTTGCTGCAATATGAATTTAGATATTTGGATTTAGATTTTTGCGTAATTTGGTTTGGGATGAATTTTATTAAGTTAAATTACAAATTTTCAAATTTATTTGGTTTTATATTATCATTTGTTGGGTCCCAAGAGAGCAGGTGTGGTGTATGGAGGGGGGTGGAATACACCACAATCCAACTTTCTCGCGTTTGGCTATGAACAGCAGGTTTAGATGCAGCTTGCTGGGTGTAGCAGTCGATCTCCTCTGTTGTAGAGAGAGATCCAGCTGCTCAAGTAAGTTCTCAACATAGGACGTGAATAATCTGTCAAGGAACAAATAGACTGGCAGCTAGCTGGAGCATACTAGACGATCTGTCCAACCACAGATTGTCTGCGGAAGCTGTGTATATTTTTTTGTTGGCAGCTCTTTATACTTAAAAGATATATTTTGTTTATATGGACTGTTCCTTAAGAGATTGATTCAAGATGCACAGCTCGCTTATTTAGATAAGCTCGTTGGTGAGTGATAAACAAAGAATCAAAGCAATGCAATGCAAAATATAAAAGAACACACAATATTTAACGTGGTTCGGGAAACTCCCTACGTCCACGATCGATCAAAGCTAGATCGATGAATCCCTTAATCTTGGATCCCTCGATTATTTATCCTTGTTGAGTACGAGCCAAAACTTGCTTATTTATTCTCGTTGAGTACGAGATTACAACTCTCTTATTTAAACTCGTCGAGTACGAGATCTGAGTTCGGTTTTATAATCGTTCTTCCTCCAAGCTTTTGGTTATGGAGGAAACTAGAACTATGGGCTTTGAAGGCTCAAATCTAAGATAAGTTCCAGCGGGTTTATCTTCGGAATAATGATGATTTCTCTCTAATTTACAACACTCAAGGATGTATATAATCTATATCTAGTGTTGAATAAATCAATGGAAAACTGGAGAGAATCTTGTGGCATTGAAGCCTTTTCTGGGCGATGTGTCGAACGCTATTTCTGAAGAAGGCTTGAAGTATTTATGGGCATATTTAAATTATAGCCGTTCGAAGTCTTTGCAGCTTTTTCAATAAGCATTAAATGCTCTTTTGACCATTGGCTGCTGACTGTACTTCTAGCCGTTGGAGTTTATCCTACGTGGATATAGAAGTGGCATAGAACAGGTATGTTTATCAATTTAGGTAGATTCTAGTTTCCTCCAACTGGGATGAGCAGCTCGTATGGACCTCATAGGAATAGGTGGACTAAAAACAACCTGTAGTTAAGTAGGTTGTATCCAATAGACATTGAGATGATTCCCCATATACAACAGATCGATCTGCTATCGATCTGTTCGATCGATCTGTTATACACAGATCGTTTTTTCTTGTTCCATCTCGCAGAGCTAGCTATCCATCTCACAATGCAGCTTGTTTGGGTAGTTACTGATCGATCTGTTAGACACGGGTCGTTTATATTGAGTTGTTCCTTGTATATCTTCTTATGCAGCTTGATGTCAACCTGTTTGATGCAGGTTGATTCTATCGCGCTGCTTCTTTGTCTTCTTATCGATCTAACGATATGTTCTTGATCTAACGATCTATCCTCGATCTAACGATCTGTCCTCGATCTAACGATCAGTCCTCGATAAGTACGCTGACCTCATGTTCGATAAAATAAATGCAATAAAAACTAAGTCTAGATAGATCAAGTTAGTCCTATGAACAGATCGTTGCATTGATCTGTTCTCACATTTTGACTTAACCTGCTACATAACAAAGTCGATCTTAATAGCACAGATCGTTAATTTAATCTGGCCTTACAGGTTGATCTTCCTTCTAATAGATAAACATAATAAGATCAAGCTCCATGACACAGGTCGTTTTCTCAACCTGATCTTTACAAGTTAGTTGATATACTATTGAGAACACAGATGGTTCATATGTACACGATCTGTATTTCATCGATCTGTCCTTATACTTAACCATTAGTAAAGTCTATCTAATCTAGACACAAATCAAGCATAAACACTTAAGCATATATATTATGGTTTCGCATCATCAAAATTCATAAATAATGATTTCCACAATTATCAAAAAGGTTCCCAACATCATTTCTTTAGATATCATGTATTTTTTTTTTATTATATATCATTAATTTCATATAATAAACTATCATTTATTATTGATATGAAAAAAAAATATAACATTTGTCGATTAATTTTAATATCATAATTTGTTGTCGTAATGTACGGCGTCATATTCTAACTAGTATCGCATAATGTGTCAGTATTCATGTCGTCAATATTATTATTGAGACACATTGCGTCGCAAATTTCTGACAACTAACTTGACGAAGCGCAAAGTGTTGTATGTCATTATACATAAATCAAAAAAAAATGTCGTAAAATCGCTACACAATATTTTATTTGACATAATCTAAAATGGCGTAACAAGTGTCACATATTATGTATTACGACATTAAATCATTAGTTACTGACAAAAAATTTCGTGTTACAAAAATTTCACATTTGACGAAAAAAACATAGTAAAATAAGTCACTTCAATTTAAACAATGTCGTATAACATGCATCTCGCACATTGACACACGACAAATAAAACAATAATGCGCAAAATATGTCGTCAGTCTTGTACGACATTAAATTTGTTGTTGCATAAAAATGTCATGAATATGATAAAACTCTAAATTTAATGTTGCATGTAATGACGTATATGACACGACATAATTTAAAAAAGAGTGTCGTAAATTTCCTACATACCCATATTGTGATAAATTTTACTGCGACGTATATAATGTCGTAAATAAATTTTTGTGATATTAAAATTGATTTTAACAACATATTATTCATGTTGAAAAACACAAATTTCTTGTAGTGGTAAACATCTTTGTCTCTTAAGGTAAAAAAAAATTCGCATGCTCACTGACTCATAATATTTCAGCAAAAGGCATTCTCTACGTCAAAACAGCTCATATTCAATATTTTATCCTTTCTGAAACACAAATACTAAGAAAAATAAGATTCGAACAACAAAAACAACAATCAAGACTCCAAATCACATATAAAAGAAAGGAAAAATGACACACTAGTATTCAAGAGTTATCAGGCACATCTAAAGCTAGCCTGAAAATCGAGTGGACTGGCCTGATTAACCAAATGAAAAAAAAATAAATAAATAAAGAATATTTGCAAAATGTATTTGATTTTATGAGCAAAGATGTATTTTTCATAATCATCAATTAATCAATCGCTTAAAATATAATTATAACACAATTTTGGTACCATATCATTACCTTTTTCTATTTAGATTCACTAATATTTAAATTTGATATTTAACTATGTGTTAAAATTTTATTTTAAATGTTATGTTTTGCATATTTATTTATAAAAAATATGGATATATGTTAAACATTTTTGTATACTTTAGCTCAATTGATTTGATGGCTAGCCCGAAAATCAAAACTTTAGAGTTAAGATTGTAAATTTTCAACCTGAAAAAATTTCAATTCGATTTAGGCCGAATATATTATTCTGAAATCGAGTAAGTTAACCCAATTGACATTCATATATATCTTTATCTTTACTGAAAATGTTACAATAGAAATATAACCCAATTAAACCGAATCAAAAATAGATTGAACATGATAAGGTTGTTTGAAAACGAGTAGCTTCTGGTTTTTCAAAATAGAAAAAGAAACTCATGTTGGCTAAAGTCCAACGTCAACTCCACTCCCCCTTAATTATTAAATTAAATAGTTATATAAAGAAGGAAAAACAAAAGATATTTAGAGTAATTGGTTTATTATGTATATCAAATTTGATGGAGTGATGGGAAAAAAAAATAAATTCAAAACAATTAAATCAAGTGAGGTAGTATATATTTGAATGTATTATCATTTTTGTAAGGAAGAAAATTAAAAGAGAGAAAAACATAGATAAATAAATTCCAATGACGACAAATTTAATCTTACCTGCTTCATTAATCATTTTATATAGTTTTATACTCTCTCTTTTTTATTAGTTGTATTAGCCCATTAGGTAAAAAAACACTTATTTTCAATTCTTATACGTAGAAAACTACATGGTTAAATATTTTTATAAAATTATTTAACTTTAATTTATTTATTATTATTCATTGTTAGGAATATATGTACTATTCTCATATATTAAATGTGTATAATAAAAATTGTTAATTATATAAATGTATTTATGATAAATGTGCGATCTTTCCAAAATTAATTATAAAAATAATATTACATCACAATCTCATCAAAACTATCTGTTTATAATCAAATTACTATGAGAATGTTTGTTTAATTATTATACTTGTGCTCGTCATAGATACTAAATACTCATAGACTCATCTATTAGTAGTCTCGTACTTAAAATTTATTATTTTCTCGAACTTATTTTAATTAGGGATAAATGTTAAAATGCCCACTTTAATAAGTAAAAATAAAAAATATCTACTTAAAAATAAAAGATAAAACATGAGAAATTTCCTCACATGCTCATGTTATTCAAAACTTGAATAACATGAGCACATTAACTTGAATAACATGAGCACATGAGAAAATTTCTCATGTTAAAATATAATGTGTATATTTTTTATCTTTTATTTTTAAGTGAGTATTTTTTTTATCTTTGTTTTGTGAAAGTAGGTATTTTTACCCATTACCTTTTTTTTTAAGGTAATAGGTAAAATTACTCAATTTTCATAAAGTAAAGATAAAAAATATTCACTTAAAATTAAAAGATAAAAAATACACACTTTTCATGATAACATGAGAACATATTATTCAAAGTAGTTTGTGAAATGAAACACATGAGCACACGATAAATTTTCTTATGTGCTAATATAAATGGGTAATTTTATCTTTTATTTTTAGGTGAGTATTTTTTATCTTTTACTTATTAAAATCTTTTTAAAATGGATTTTTTAGTTTTTGCCCCTATATATATTATATTATGACATTTTAGAAGCATGACATGTATTGCCATTGAAGTGATATTCATTTTGGAGAAGTTGCATTGTAGAGGGTTTAGTTCCTCATGAAATTGGTCATGGTCTGCTGCAGAGTAGACTGAGCTGAAAGAAGCCAATACAGCAAGAGGTGGAAGAGGCGCTATTGTGCGTGTGTAATTAACTTAACACTTAATTAGCTTAACTTGAGAGAGATGCAAAACTGAATAAAAAAGAAAGAGAGAGAGGCAAAAGTTACAGATGAGTTCCAAGATTGTGGATGTCACAATCAAGACCCTCCTCCCGTTTTGTCGAACACGATGGGATATGTATCTGAGGACAAGTTATTGGGAAAGTACGAGGCAGTTGTCCAACTATAATCGTCGTCATCTATTGAGAGAGTCGAGGATCCTACTTTATCAAATGAAGAAACTTGTGCAAGTTTTGCGTTTGCAGATAATCCCATTTGACCTATTCTTAAACTCTCCAACTCCATTGCCACTTCTTTCATGTACGGCCTGTTCTTACCAGTCCAATCCAGGCATCTTTTTGCTAGTCTTGCTACTGCTAGAACTCCCTCCCTTTCCCCTTCTGCTGATACCTGATTGTCTAGAATCGGGCTGAGCTTGTTTTCATCCATTGATGACAGAAAATGAGTCGCCAAGCTTCTGCTGTCTTCTACTTCCTCAGAGGAAGGTAATATGGGCTTCACTGTCAAGAGCTCTACAAGAACAACTCCAAAACTATAAACATCGCTCTTCTCTGTTAACTGGCTTGACCGAAAGTATTCCGGATCGATGTATCCAAAAGTTCCATTCACATTGGTAGTTAGATGAGTTTGATCAACCGCAACCGACTTTGAAGTCCCAAAATCCGACACTTTAGCAACATATTTCTCATCCAAAAGTATATTGCTCGTCTTGACGTCTCTGTGGAAGATAGGAAGCAAGGTCGCAGAGTGTAAATAGGCGAGGGCTCCCGCTACATCTGTTGCTATTTTCAATCGCATGCTCCATGAAAAGGGAAACTCGGAATTCTTGTCAACGTGGATGTGATGGAAGAGTGTTCCGTTAGGCACGAACTCGTAGACAAGAAGGGGAACTTGTGTCTCTAGGCAGCATCCTAATAACTTGACTACATTTCTATGATTGATTTGCGAGAGTATCACAATCTCGTTTATGAATTGTGCCACGATGTCCTTGGTCTTGTGTTCATCCATCGTCGACTGGGATTTCTTGATTGCTACTATTTGACCTTAAGACAACATGCCCTTGTAAACAGTCCCCTGCCCTCCTCGGCCAAGTATTCGACTCTCGTTGAACTTATCGGTGGCTTTCTCAAGCTCTTTTGCTGTGAAAAATTGTGTTTTTCCAATTACGCCTTTCTTAGCGGAAGATTGTTGTTGTACTAAGAGGCCACCATGTTGCTTCAAGAACTTCTGCTTCTGCTTGTTCTTCTCTCTCTTCCTCATGAACTTGGCCAATGCGATTGATACCAACAACAATATCACAAATCCCATCCCATATATCAAACCTGTAATTGGAATATAGTCCCAAATATATATTAAAAAGATGCACACTAAATTGTTCCAATTAGAGATGAGCACTAATCAATTAGGTTACTGACCCAAAATTGTTATCGTAATAAACACTATACGAAACATATAGTCTAAAAACCAACCATAACCGAATCAAAAATGATCAACAAATACTTTCCTGCTTTCATATATTCAAGAATTGCTCAAACAACAACGATACATCACAGTTAATAGAATTATTAAGTTTAAAATTTACAGATACAATGAGGTTGAAAAATTACCTATTGATAATTTACTAAGCTTGGGGGCAGGTATGGTTATACAGCCAGTTGTCCAGCCATCACCATAATAGCCTGAGGGGCATCCACAAGTGTAATTTCCCATAGTATTGATGCAAATCCCCGTTGCGTGGCATGGACTATTTTTGCACTCATCGACATCTATCATATGAAAATGAGGGAAAACAATCATTACAAGTAAAAGAAGTGATCAAAGAATAACTATATCATATTAGTAAATAAAAAGTAACCTAAGCAACCAGGAGAGAGATAGGGATTTCCATTATAGCCATCAGAGCAAATACACCGATATCCACCAACTCCGGCGTCTTCATCAAGGCAACGACTATTTCGTTGGCAAGCAAAATCAGGCAAATCGCGCGCCAAGCTACATTTGTCTGTCCCGATCCTCCAATCAAGGGCCACAGTCACGCCTTGCAGCCAATCTACTATAGTCATCGGAGGCTTAAAGAGATCAGAAATTGCCTGGAAGGAGAAGCTGTCTTTTTCACCAATGAAAGAATAGCTGCAAGGCTTTACTAATTGATTCCTCCAATGATCTTCCAAGCCGGTGATAGAGGAGTTGACAAAGACAGTGCCTTTAGGTACAGGGATCTGGCAGCAGCCGTTGCAGGGGCAAGAACCGTTCAAGGAAAGATCCCCGTTGGAGCAGAAGGAGACGCAGCCGGTGGCAAAGTTGTTCTGGGTGAGGTTAGGAGCAGCATACTGCGTCAGTGTGTTGGCATCGGACAGCGTGTAAGGAGTTGAAGAGAAGTCAAGCGTTAAGTTGAGGCTGGTAGTGCCATTGCAGCTGCTGGCGAAGAAAGGGATCTTGATACGTATCTGGGATTCAGAGATGTCGACGAGGCGGTAGTCATCGCGGGTAGAGAGCAGCATGTAGGGTGGATCGCTGGTGGCGTCGCAGTAGACATCGAACCATGGACTGATGGAACAATTTGAGCCGATCCCAACGCCGAAAGGGTATGGAACAGTGAGGTTTCCACATTTGCTTTGGCAACCAGCTTTTGAGAGGAGGCTCTGCTGCAGACATGGGCGACCTGAAAGAAGGCAAAACAGAAGGAACACAGCAGAATTGAGTATACACATTCTTTTCTTTGCCTTTTACTACCTTTTTTTCTGTACCAGACTTTCATGTTATAGCTACATACAAAGCTGGACTTTTCTAAGACTCAACATCAGTGATCAATACAAAATATTTAATGCCTAATTAGTCTTGGTCTCCAGAAGGAGAGTTCTTTAATGAAATCAGAAGCAAATGGCATTAGCTCTATATTTCTTTGGTCAACATCAATCTCAACACGCTTTCACAGGTAGACGATTTATTTACTTATCTTTATTCCAAATTCCAGTGAGAAGTATATTACCAGAACTTGACGAATTGAGATCTTACGTTAAGTTGCAAACGAATTGCAATATTTTCACATTTACAACAGGTAGCTAGTCTAATATATGTATTGTTCAATAAGTGTAATAAAATGCATATGCTGTTCAATAAATATAATATAAATAATTAAGGGTTCATTTGGTATCCTAGTAATGATATACCAAGATAAGATGAAATAATATAGAGGAGTTAGGATATTTGGAGGAGTTAACTTTTTATTGATTGTTGTTTGGTAGAACATATTTGAAACCTTATTAATTATTGTCAACCGTTTGGTAGTAACCAATTTATATAAATATGGGTTGTGCAATTACTTTATTATCCTTGTTATTATATTATTTTTGCAACTATGTCCTTCATCTTCCTTGAACAAGTCTACCCATTTGTAAACTCTTATCAATTTGTTCACTTCGAAAGGAAGAGCTGCAGAAACTCTTTGATTTACCCATTTGGTTGTTCACTTTCTTCAAATGCACAGTGGTCATATCTAAAAAGATTGTCCTACCTTCACCTTCTAAGGCTGTTTCAAAACAATGGGAAATCAAAGCTACAGCTCCAAGGTTGAAGAAAGTGATAGGTCGTAAATTCCTTCACGCTGTAAACGTACAAGGCCAAGTCTAAACGAAGGAGTCATCAGCAGTGCAACACGAGCAAAAATCGTTGTCTCAACTTTAATTGAAATTGATTTTAAAAAATTTACTGTTCATATCAGATTTCTGTATTCGGAGGGTCTAGGTCCGATTTCTATTCGAAGGGGTAGTGTTTTTTGGTCCGAACTATCTTTTTTAACGGGCTGAATAGATTATATTAGGTGCTACCAAATGTCTGTAATTCCCTAAATAACTTTTTTTATCAATCATTTAATGGCCTACCAAATGGAGCCTAGATATATTAGGGATATTGCGAAAGGGGCTAATAAGATATTAAGAAATACTACTAATAGATAGTGACTTTTGCTATAGTAGCATATCCCAAATCAACTGCCTCAAGCTCACCAAAATCCTATTTTGTTGTTACTATTGACATAATAAATAATGGACTAATTATTGAAAATTCACAAGGTTTAACCTGTTTCGATTTTTGGACATACATTTAAAATTGAACACAAAGTAAACCAATTCTAACCTTTGTCTGATCAGTTTTAGAATTAGGGGAAGCTCAAAGTTGATTTGACAAAATCAAATGCGAGTGGACGTAAATAGGAAGTCTTTATGATCATCTTCAATTCTGAAAATTAAACCCACACCAATCACATAAGCAGATTTGCAGAATTTCGAACGGAAGTAATGAAAAATACTCTAGAAGTTACTTTTGGTATACCTATATAGCAATAGCAGCATCCATGAGATGATAAGCTCAAATCAACTGCTTCCCCAAAATCCATTTTCGCTGTTACTAATGACACTAATAAATAAATATGTCAAGTTAGTAATAATTCAATACTTGTTCAACGAAATTTCTTACATTGTTTCTAAACTATACTAGATCAATAGGAAAAGCAAAAACTTAAATTACTGTAGTCTGTAAATCAAAATATGACGTAATAGATTGACACGAACGATCCATATGTTAAGAAAGTGAAGTTTGAACTCCATGGAAGAGCCTCGAGAGAAACAAAAATATAGTAGACGAAGAACATAAAAATATGAAAGAGAGAAATTGTATTATTCATAAGAGAGAAAGAGATTACAAAAGTACAATTAGCTACAATGTATGTACTATATATAGATGAATTCTAGACTAGAAATGAAACAGTTACAACAAAATTGCAAGCTACTCTTCTTGTGTTTTTTACATTCTTCGCACATGCTTCTACATTATTCTTATCTTCTAAATTCTTCTAGCTCATTCTTTACACCATACAAAAAAAAGACCAAAAATAAAATTACAGGGATTCTGGAAAATCATTGGACGAGTTCATCTCTTCAATCTTCTTCCTCCTATTCATGTCTTCCTCGTACTTCCTCAATCTCTCTTCCCACATCTCCTACGAGTACACCAGAATTACATATCGATCGAGAGAGTATTGGGAATTGAAGAAGCAAACCTTGTACTTGAGCTCAGCTCGATGCATTAAATAGAATCCCGCAATGCCACCAACTAGAGTTCCAGAAATAATCCTAAAATAACCCCAAATCGATGTATTCATCGCCAGAATTTTACAACAAACCCTCCTTTGCTTCGATTTTGCTGATCTTACAAGTTAATTGGGCCTTAATTTCATTTACTGGGCTCGAGTTATAGACCAATTACTTACATATTGAGCCTTAAATTCAGTTACTGGACTCAAAGTTATATATCAATTGCTTATATGCTGGGCCATACCTCTCCTTTTATAGCTAAGCTAACTACCTTTTGGAGGAAAAAAAGAACATAACATGACAAAACTATAGGTAATGCGATTAGAGTTGTTATTTGTTCAACTAAAAACGTGTATCTAAGTTCTCCCAATTAAACGAGGCCTATAATATGTAGTAAGTTGACCCTAGTCGAATCTCGTAGAAAACTTAGCAGGGTTTCCTAGTTAAAGTGCTAGAGAACAACAATTAAAGATCCTAATTATTCTATCAAAATACAGTTCAAAGTCTTAGCTAAAATTAAAGAATCGAATAGTAAATAAAATAAAGGGATTCAGAATAAGGCTCTAGGATTTGAACATCTACTTCGATCATCACATGCCACGATTCATTCATGCATCCATTCACTAATCGAGAATTCTCAAAAGCTATCCGATTACTAACCTTCGTATTCTTAATCAGATTGTGACTTCAACTTTCGTATTTAAATCACACAATTAAAAATTACTAGATAGATAAATGAATACTCGATTTATATGTTCCCGATTCCAACCAATGTTGATTAGACCATGATCCGACACTAGGATTATCCATCGACCTCACCTACCATCTAAGAAATTGAAACGGTGATCAAACGATTCAACTAAACAAGTACAATCTCATCAACATGCATGAATAAACAAGCATCAACAATCAATTAAAAATTCAAACCCTAGCGGAGATTCAACTACCCAATCCAATTACATAATCATCACTTAAGAAATCACTTACTACTGATTACACTACGTGGATGGAGCAGTCGATCTCCACCTTAATCCTTCTTCCCAAAGTAAATTACGAGCCCTAGTCTATTCTAAGAGTCTGAGTTTTTTGAGATGGATCTATTGGAATGAAAAATATATCTGTTTTTCCTCTTTATATCGTCCAGAAAACCGCCTATTTCACGCGCCCAGCGGTCGCTAGGGTGCACTCTCTGCCCGTTGCAGCAGCACAGGCCCAGCGACCGTGGGCCCGTGCAAAATACGAAATTTTTGAAAATATTGAATTGAAACTCGTCTCGATAGGAATCCATAGCCGCAAACGGATCCAAATTCGGAGTTGTAACGAAAGAGAACGAGTCAAAACAAAATTATTGCGCAAGACGTAACAATTTTATATATGGTCATGTTCTCGCGTTCTTTCTCCTCTCGTTTTTTGTCTGTAACTCCTAGGAAGCTCCCATCCGGTTTCCTCAGCTTGGTTCGGCTTAGCATCGTCAGCATTTTCGGTATCATTTCAGCTCACATTAACTCCTTTTCGTCATCCTACATCCAAAACAATAACAAACAAAACCAACATAAACACGAACTAAAAGACACCAAACCGACTTCAACTAAAATCTAAACACGACAAAGATGAACCAAAAACACACACAGTAACGAGCTAAACATTATTAGGTCAGGAGTTAACACGTGCATTTCATTAAAGTTGTCACTGTGTTAAGCTATTGATGAAATCAGCCATGGCCCAATGTCTCCTTCATCCATGCATGCAAGTTCTTTATTATGATTCTGTCATTCCAAATGGGACTTTTGCTACTATTTATAAGTCTATCAAATAATAGTTCGCAATTTAAACATTTTCTTTATTTTCATGTCAAAATCAATAAAGATTCTGAGTGAAGAAAAATATCGCAAACTTCATATAAATTTTAAGTATAAAAAAATAAAAAATAAAAAGTGTATGTTTATTGTAGACAGAGGAAGGAAATAAAAAAAATGGATATTTAATGGAAAGATGAAGGAAATAAAAAAATAAAAAAAAAACATTTGAAATTTGATGTCCGAACAGTTAGATTTTGAATTATATATTATTTGGAAGGCTTGCAAAGAGGAAGATGATGGTGGAAATGAATATAATTAAATTGAATTGATTCTTGGCATAGATAGATACTGTGAAAACGAAATTACCTTTCATTCTCAATTGGATTCTCCATATTTCCGTATTTTATAATGATGGAATCCGATTTCAATTTTATTGTCATTTAATAATTAAAAACAGACTAGGTCTTTTGCTGTCTTTTTTGTCTCCTTCTTTCTGGCACTAATCCTCCAAATTAATCTATGGCTATTATTAATTAAAACATGATTTAACATATATAAAGTATGATGGTTAAAAATGATGATTGTGATATATGAAAGTATGATGTAATAAAGTATAATTATATATAATTAAAAAATATGCATGATTGTATATAATTAAAAAATATGATTTTTATATAAATTTATCCCTTAAAATATAGAATTTACTGTTTTGTATGCACTTTCTAATATTTTTAGAGAGTATATATATTTAAAATGTTTTTTTTTATTTTTTATATAAAATTTATCGTTCGAATTTATTGATTAGGTATATTTTAATATTTATTACATAAAAAAATATAATATAATATAATTAAATTTAAAATAAATTTATTAATTAAGATTTATTTAGTAAAAATAATGGAATATACAAAATGAACTATATATAGTTTGTAACAATATTTAACCTTGAAATGAAATCTGTAAGGATTTAGGTATAAGCGTGCGACGGAATTCAATTGGCTATATTTTTTAAGTAATGGGGTGATTGACTATTAGCATTATTAGTACAAAAGTAAAGATGCAATCAATAATAATTGAAGAGAGTTGAAACGTTAAATCAAATAAAGAGACTATGACTCATACTACGAGCAATTTATTGGACATTACAACTAGAAAGTGGAGTTGTATAAAGAGGAGAGAATGATTTCTTCAAAACAAATGGTGGCTTGCAGCTCTATGTATTTAGTCTTTTCAAGAAATGATGATCAATATTAATCATCTTAATCAATACTATTACTTATCTTACTGAAAACTACAGTCTAACTAATCGATGTGTGGGCTACTTTATCCATACTCTTCTAATACAGTTGGCAAGAAAACTCACCTATAATTTTCAAGAAATAGTATTATCTATATATAGAATAATATAATATCATGTGGTTTTTTGTTAAGCCACATCAACGTATATACTTGCTCCTAATAAAAATTAAAGAATAGTGGAGTATATAGTAAGACATGCACACTCAACGTGATCCCTTTAGCTCAATTTAAAAGAAATAATCAAATACAACTTATATGCTCAAGTATTCCATTTTTATGAAACATACCAATAAAAACCTAGAAAATTATATTAGATTAGAAAATTTGAGTGCCAATGATGATCACCCACCTTTTATATTGTATGATATGAGACTTCTTACATAATGTATTTTTTGTCTTTGTTTCTTTCTTGATAACATATAATTGTTGATATATAGTTAGCTAAAGCCAATAATACATGCTAGCAAGTGGATAAATTAGATGTGTTAGAATTTGATTTGATATTTATTTGGTTTTTCTTTTGTGTGCAATGAATAAAGGAGTCTTTAGTGATATGTTTTCTTTAAGTGATAAATTTATCCCTTAAAAATGTGGGATAAAAATATAATTACTTTTTAAATTCTTTCTTTTTTATCCACCACCCTATTTAAATTATAAATTCATCACTATTTTTTTTCTTTAATCTCACTCTAAGGATGAATAATATTATCACTCCAAATTAGGGATTGACGACTTTCCCATTCAATAACTTTGACTTTTTTCCTCGACAATCTCTCTTTTTCTTAAGTTGTGTCAAAATAATGTGAGAAGGTAGTATTTTTTACTTCAGATATGATTCGGACCCATGAGGTCAAATTTTAAAGAACTCAAATTCTAAAAATTAGATATGAATCTACGGATGCTACCGAGTTTAGGATCGCTCTCATTCATAATTAGTAGGGGAGTACGAATTTTCTATTATTACCAATATATATATCTATATCTATATATATATATATAAAGAGTAAAGTAATTGGGATAACAATCTGAAAGTGCATAATCAATCTCTTGACATACTTATTGATTAATTATGAATTTTTCCCTCCACGTGTAAGTGGACAGTTACATCCTACCAACTATCTTTTTCAATTATTATTTAACAGAATGAGTGAGGAAGAGAATGTTGGTCTAATTTGATTCCAAATTTGGTGTTTGAATTGTCAAATTTTAGGGTTAATTATTAATAATCTTTAAGGTCGGCCGGTGACAATGCAAGAATATCTCTATTACATCCTTTTACAAATGTAGTAAAGTCAACATCTTCTTTTCTTTGATGATTGCGTTTGCCGCTCCAATCAAGATATATCTACGTTCAAGACTAGTCGATGTATAAGAAAGTTAATTAAAATTAATGAGCTGAAGTTGCTAGCTTAGCTGTTTCAACAAAATAATTCTTTCAAGTTCTCATTTTAATTCATTTTTTGAGTGGGATACTTCCTTGTTAGTCTAGCTAACATAAATCCAACTTAATTTAAGAATCATGGATAAATTCACAAGTTCACTTTTTCTTAAAATCTACAAATTCAAAAAAGAACCAACCAAATCGCGTAAATTAATTCAACTACAAATAAAATAACAAATATTTAAAAAATAAAAATATATATGGAGACAAACCGGCTACATCTTAGTTAGATCGTCAAGCATAATATTTGTGTAAGTTTTGTATGATGCATGTATGTTCAAAGCAGATAATATATATATATAATCATTTTTCAGTAGAAAATAAAAAAGCAATCTTTATCGTCCATAATTGAGATCATGTGGCACACAATGCAATTTATACGTAGGGATGTCTATTCGGAATTTGGGTTTAAGGTATTTCGGGTATTACCCGAAATCCGATCGGGTTTGGGTACTCGAAAACCCGAAATTCAGGTATTCAGGCCGGATTCGAGTATTAGTATTTTAGGAATTTTGGATTCGGGTATTACCCGAAACCCGATTGGGCAATACCCGAAAACCCGATTTTTTTTTATTAATTAATTAGATTTATATTTTATATAATTAATTACATTATTATAATTTTTCAATCCCAATTTTAATTAATATTTAATTTTATATTAATTAATTAATACAAAAAACCCAAAAATCCGAAATACTCGAAAATCCAAAAATTATCCGAAAAACTGAAAAAATAGCCGAAAAATTCGAATTTTAAAAATTATTTCAATTAGCTCTCATATTTTTGGGTACCCGAATACCCGAGTCGGGTTCCGGTATTGAAATTTTAGGGATTTTAGGGTAGGGTACCCGAAAATTTCGAGTAGGGTACCTAACCCGACCCGAATAGACACCCCTATTTATACGTATATGACAATGCAACAATAAACAAACCGCGGTTTTCTCTTTTCATGTTGCTAATTTATGAGATTCATATCAATTTAAATATCCACCAAAACCGCTCAGCAGGATATAACTTGTTGCATTGTATTTTCACAATGCAACTTGAATTTTAAAAATTAAGGAATCAATTATAGTCATTTGATTCATTCAAATAGACGTTCCAAATCAATTCTTATTTCTTACTATTTACCATATTTTTACCTGATATATATATTTTTGTGATAAAATAATAGAGCTAGCTAGCTGCTCGATTCAATACCCCTTTTTGATGCATTACACATATTCTTTAATTTATTTGGGTTTGTTCTTATTTTTCTTTTCTTAACTAGAAAATTTGCCCGTGCGATGCACGGGGTACAAATTAATTGTCAATTGTAATACATATGTTAAAATTTAACTATATATATATTTATATTACAAAGTATTGTCAATTGAATATACGGTATGTCTATTCCTTTGATTTCTTGCTTCAAATCAATATACATTACGTGTTGCTCGAACATCACCTAAGTTTAATATAAAAATTATTATTATTTATATTAAATGTAGTAGAGATCAAAATTGTAGTAATTTTAAATACGTACCTTTATCGAGTTGTCTCATGGTTGTACTCCACCATCTACAAATTTTGAAATACTTCTTTGTAGACAACATTTGTTGTTGTAGTAGCATTATTTTAATTTTCTCCTCCGAGCAGAATTTTCAGTCCTCTTCGAGTTTTGACTCTTGATATTGCTACATACAGTTGTCCATGTGTAAACATCGATTTTGGCAAGAATAATCCAACACGTGACAATGATTGTCCTTGACTTTTGTTTATTGTCATCGCATAAGAGACAATCAAAGGAAACTGTCTCCTTTCAAACTTAAATGACAATCTTGGATCTGCCGGTGTTAATGACATCCTTGGAATCAATACCTTCATGTTCTCATTCTCACAGCTAAGGAATTGTGCTTCTATTTTTTACCATTAATCTTGTTCCATTACACAGCCCGGATGCATGATCAATGTTTCTCAACAACATAACTGGTGTGCCTTCTTTTATATAAATTTCATGATTTGGCACCCCTTAACATTTGATGGTGTTAAGAAATTTAGGTGTATGCACTTGTGATGTTATATCTATATTAGAATCGGATTTACACGCTGAATCTGAACTTCTATAAACACAACCCTCACTATTGTTCATTGATATCATGTATTGATTCACAGACTCAACTATATTAAGTGTCGGTGCAAGTATTGCCCTCTCTTGTAGTAAGCTCTTATCCATTTCTGCAATATCATATGATGGATAAATTGCGTTAATGATGCATTCAATGGGATTACCTGACCATTTGATTATAATGTCATCTGGTATCTCTATGTCAACTTCACCATCATGTGGACCTCCAATCGTTCCATCGCCGATGTTTGTAATCCATCTACTGAATTCTTCTAATTCAGCATTATC
>JAPKLX010000060.1:55046-73998 GCA_026898415.1 Leonotis leonurus
GTGCAAGTATTGCCCTCTCTTGTAGTAAGCTCTTATCCATTTCTGCAATATCATATGATGGATAAATTGCGTTAATGATGCATTCAATGGGATTACCTGACCATTTGATTATAATGTCATCTGGTATCTCTATGTCAACTTCACCATCATGTGGACCTCCAATCGTTCCATCGCCGATGTTTGTAATCCATCTACTGAATTCTTCTAATTCAGCATTATCTTTATCGGTGGTCATTTGTTGCAGTCGCATGTTTTTTGTCAACCTCAATACTTTACAGTTCATCCATAGATAAGACGAATTAATTGTTGCAAAAACAATATCTTGTCTACTCCCTTTCGGCATAACTGATAGTATTTGTCTGAAATCACCACCTAAGACCATTGTTTTGCCCCCGAAAAGAGTGTCTACACTTGATGGATTGTCAAAACGCATTATATCTCTCAGACTTCTATCTAATGCTTCAAAACAATATTTGTGCATCACCGGCGCTTCATCCCAAATATTTTACATGCAATATAAGACCAATCACTTATTGTCTCAATATCAAATATAGTTGCAAGCACCCAAAAGTCACCATTCTGGAAAAAATGTCTTACGTTAGTATTTGGTATTTATTAATACTTTTAAATTTATAGAATAAATACCTTATTTAGCTCGCCAATGGTTGTCGCATTTATTTCATCTTCGGTCTCCTTCTTTACCTGTCGATATGCTTCGTATGCTTTAGATTGGCGAGAAACATCCACTTTTGTTATAAAACTATTGAAGCATGAATAAAGATTAGAATTTGTATATATTAGCAATATGATTTACGGTTTATACTTTAAAAAATTAACCTGTTTCGGAATTCTTGAAGTCCCGCTACCTTTATGTCCAATATAAGTTTTGTAACATGGAAGGCACTTGACAACCTTGTTTCACCTATACAAAAATAAAAAGAAATAAACTTTAAAATCGGTTTTATAGTATTAATTAATAAATGTATATAATTTTACCTTTATATATATTGGGTCGGCAAAACTGGATAATTATAGCTATGGGCCTTTCAGATGTAGTGCATAGATATTTGTCCAATTCTTCAACATATTTGTCCCACAGTGTGCAACTTATGGTATGGCATCTGAAATAATAATATGAAAATTTAATTATGAAGAAAATTTATTGATGTAACATAGAAATATAAAGTTTGAAAGTACTCATCATATTCAAGGATAATGTCTATTAATTTAGTCTCTTTCCCATTTATATTCTTTATTTGCAGAGTGCAATTTGAGACTATCATCCCCATGACATATGCATAAAAAAATATACGTTAGTTTTTTTTAGAAATACTTAACATAAATTTTAAAAAATACATTTCAAAATTGTTAGAATAGATAACGTACCAAACATGTTTGCTTCGTAGACGTCTTCAATTTTATGAACTTCTTCTATTTTCTTGATATTGAACATCTCCATAGGAAACATATCGTCGCATAATTCACACAGTTTTGTTTGATTGAAAATAAGTATCTTATACTTACATGAAGTTAGTTTGTATTTCATTGTATTATATGATACAATGAAATCCATCATTGCCATACACTTTTCCTTCATGTAACATGCCTTTGAATTTTGATAATGCTGGGCCTTGAACAGTTGCATTTATACGATTTCCCTTAAAAAAAATCAGATTGTTAGTATAAAATGTTATTCAAACTGAAACGAAAATATTTTATCGAAAATGACCAAACGAATTTAATTAAGGTATAACGAAAAACATTGTTCATATTTGTTAAAGAACGAAAACCTAGATGCACGGTAACTAAAAATATTTTACACTATAATTTTAATTAAGAATGCATAAAATAAATTTCCAGTTTATCATGGAATATACACTCGTGACATTGGACTTTTTTGGAGTTTTTGAATTCTGGAACATCGTAGCACCTTATCAAGCGGAGTTCTAACGCTATTCTCGATTTTCCTGGCTGGAGCTCGTCAATGATTCCAAATAGTGGAGGCATTTTAATTGTATGGAGTGTTTGATCGTTTGTAAGTGAAACTTTTTTGGCAGATTGATGTATTTATAGAGCACCAAAGGGTGTTATGAAAAGACATGTCCGAAGTGAGACACCTGTACAAAATTAATAATAATTATTGGAAGATTTTATTTATAAAAAGACATGTCCGAAGATGATACATGCAGATTTTATTTATGAATAGACATCACTTTTCAATAAATGGAAACAGCCTTATTAGAAGAAATTGATGAATAGATTGAAAAGGAAACTGCCTAAAGGGGAGAGATTAATAAATAATAATTAATAATTAATATTAATATTAGAAAATTAGGCGGTTTTAATTAATAATTAATATTAATATTAATATTAGTAAATTAGGCGGTTTTAAAACTGCCATCGAAAAAAAACTAACCGAATATTTTGTTTTCATATATAGAATAGATGTGGGGAATTATGAACAATAGATTTCCTTTATTTACCGAATTAAAATTTTGGGTACCTATTCCCAAGTCAATATTCAAATATCTGGTTGTTGAGCCAAAAATATTAATCACATAGATATGTTTTCAGCAGTTATATATGAGCTACTAGAAAGAGTTATTAAATTGGGTAAAATTGCAAACAAATACTTGCAGAGAGAGAAATAATAACACCTGACATAATATTGTTTTTGTAAAGTACTATAAATTTAGAAACAAGTTCACAAATACCATCAATTTATCATCTTACTACCTCTTTTCGTATACAAGCTTCAATTGTAATATGAGTTGTTCTAATCATTTACATAAATACAATATGAGTTTTCTTAAGCTTTCTCATGGGTATGAGGAATAACTTGGAATTTGGATTGATCTTTTATTTAATTACCGATTTATTAAAAGGGTTTAGAAGAGAATGTTTGTGTGTGGCTTATGATTAATTGATTAAGTATGATTGATAAAATAATTAAATATTATCAAGTGTTTGGTTTACTTGATTTGGCTCGTGATAGATTATTCGGCCTGCATATAATCAATGAATTCATTTATTATTAATCAACCCAAACTTAACTTGATTAGGTTTGATTATTAATCAAACATCATTTCAAAATGCAAATTTACGAAATTATCCTCATCAATTTTGTTATTTACAAAAATACAAGTAAATACACACTCAACATATCTCTATAAAGGGCAATTTAGGCATTCTTTTAGATTTTAAGTATAATTACATAATTTATCAAATATTATAATCAATCAAACAAATCACATGATTATATAATCCAAATAATCTCATCATCCATTATCCTATCAATCTAATCTATCTCATCCACCAAACCAAACACTCCCTAAATCTTAACATTGTTATTGCTAAAAGTGATTCTAGCTTGAATGGAACCCACAACAATCCGAAATCCATTGGTGTCAAAGCAAAGGGCGAGTTTCTTTCTTGTCTTGCCCAAAAATTGTATTTATTTTCATTGGAGAAAGACTCTACCACGGTAAGGTTTTACACTTAACACATAAGGCCAGCTACTTTCTTTATCTCGCTTGCCGTTAGTTGAGTTATTTCACGGAATAACACTCTTATATATTGAACTCGTAATGGTACCTCGCAATTCAAATTCTTTTGAGCTTGAAGTTTTGGTTTATACTTACAATAACTTTGCTGAAAAATATATTGTCCATAATTTAGAATAAAAGGGGCACATATAGTCAAACTTTTAGTTTAAAGAACAAAAATTAATTAAATTATATAAATTATATAAGGTATATGTTCTCGATTGGTTGGACATTTAAGTCGCCGTTCTCCTCAATCGGGCATAGCAGCATTAAAGTTGTCAATGTTGAAAAAATATTATTTTATTTAATATATGTGAAATTAATATTATATTATTTTTAGTTTTAGAGGGCTTAGTGTCCTGACTACTCCTGACTTCTGTACAGAAGATTAATTTTTTGAGTTATGTTTACCCCTCACATATCTTAAAACACACCATCTATTTACAAAGAACATAGAATAGATATACCTTTTGAGTATGTGGTTCTAATATATTCGTTTTCTTTAAATCGATTCTTGTGAGCGAGAAATGGTGAATTACAATTGTCCCTTGATTATAGAGTTATTGGATTAAGAAGATAAGCATGGATATTAATGATTATCCTACATTAATCATGTAACCCACACACGCGAGTGCACAACGGGACCAGGGACGTGAGCATTAGACCTTGTGATCAATTATGTGCACCAAGTGTCACAATCAGACTCAGACCAGCCTAAGACCTTGCCAACTGGTCTTTGGACTTAGTTGTGAGCTAGGGTCATCTCCTAATTGTATTAGTCAGAGTCGTTTTATTTTTTGAGACGACACGCCTTTTTTGAAAGCACTAGCGTGACGTCTCTCATCTTACGTATAGATGAGTCATCAACTTAGCTATATTTGGTTTGATTTATTTAATACATACTCTATCCGTCCACAAATTTGTAAATTATTTTGTCATTTTGGTCAATCCACAAATTTGTTTTCCGATTTTTTTTTTCATTTTTAGAAAGTGAATCCCTCAAATTTATATACACAACTCAATTAAATATAATAAATCAAGTATGACCCAAACTTTACTAAACAGAAAATACTTAAAGTAAAACTATTTTCTTAAGATGTGTGTCGGGTCAAACAAAGTAACAAAATGGTGTACGAATGGAGTATTAGATTTCAAGTTCATGTTACTTTTTGTGTAATCTCAATATTTCAGCTCATCCCTACATCATTTCTCTAACAATCACAACACGAGATACTAACTTATGTTTCAAGGAGTTTTGAGACTAATATAATTGAATTTGATAACTTTCAAGACCTAACACCCTAAACATGAAGATTTCAATTATTGTGTCCACTAATTCAAGCACTATCGTCTCCATTGTTGCCTCCACCACATCATCAACATCTACGAGCACTATTAGTTCGACAGTTTTGGCAACAACTGTCGCAACATTGTTTAAACCAATTTGGTGGATCAATTTCGAGTGGCACCATTAGTTCCACTTTTAATGGTTTCATGAGATCTTTTGTTGGATCGAGTATTGGAGCCATTGGGATCAACAAAAATAGCTATCTCTCGAGAGAAAACTCAACGTTGAGGATGATTCCATCCAGCAAAAACTTATCGAAGTTTGGGGGAACTGGCTTCAAAATATTGCAACAAAATATGTTGTTCTACTTGAGAACATTGAGGTTTACCAGTTTTCTAAGGACATTTCATTTAGAGAATATTGGCAACAAAATAAGGTCTGCTCCTAGTCCACAAAAGACAAACTTCATTGTTCGATCTACCTACAATTTTTCTTGCGGTAATTAGTGCATGAAAATATATTATTAATATGATGCAGTAAAATAATATGTAAAATATAATATTTAATTTATCATAAAATTGATATTTTAATGTGTATCCCTGACCTACACATATGCTCGGAACAGATATAAAGCATGACAAACAACTGTTTTGAGGGCCCAATTTTTTTTATTAAATAATATACTTATATAATAATTATGAAAGTAAAGAATGTTCTTATAATTTTTGTCTATTAGTCGATATTTAAATCGTCGTAAACTCCATAGGCCACATCTTTTGTTGGAAACCCTTAAAGATAAGTTTTGATAATATTTATCAAAATTTAGAAAATTTTTGAATCTTTAATCGTAGATTGATGAATTCACGGGTCTTTTAACGAAACACACTTAGAATTTATCTTAAATCTGAAGTTTTTCTATCTCAGCAGAAGTATGCTGCAAATTTGTTCAATGATAGTGGAGATTACTTGGAGGACAATGCTAAATATAGACGACTTGTGCGAAAGTTAATTTATTTTACTATAATACGACATGATATTTTCTTTGTAATTAGTTTAGGCAAACTTTTATCAAAACTTTGTACTAAACTGGACATGATTGATATATATGACCCAACTTGGGGGGAGTGTCGCAGAGTTCTAATACTTTTAACTTTCGATATATTATGTAACCCTAGTTTTCCAAATAAATATATGTAGGGTCTCTTGTATAAGAACATACTAAATGAAATATTTTAGTTCTCTCCTCTCAATATGTCTCTATATTTATCATCCTATAATTACAATGTTTTATAATAGCTTAACGTACTTGAGGATTCATGTCTTTATTACACTGATCAATTGATTTTATCGTGATATATAATTGATAGAAAATTTAATTTTGTTGTGATAGGATTATTGATAAATAAATTTGATTTGTTGAAATATAATGTGTATCTTAAATATATGTCTAATTCTCAAAAGAGGGGGAAAAATATATAAAATGAGAACCAAGTAGTCAATATATATATAAAAAAAAACTTCAATTTTAAATTTATTTCAGTAGTAATTTTATAATTAACTTATTTTCAGTGGTAAAAAAACAAAATTTCTAAAAATTGAAATGTGTTTCGGCAATAGTTTTGTAATTACTTTTTATTTTATTTGCAATATAGATTCAAATATTATATATTGATCAACAATTAAATTTGATTTTTAAAAAAAAATTAAAAACGATCACTATTGTTCTCTATTTATTAACCATCAAAACAATTCATTTTGACCACTACACAAAATAGCTCATTATCACCACTACATAATATCGCATGCTATAAATTGAGATAAATTAATCTTAACCACAAATATTTTTTGAATGACCCTTGTATTTACTTTTATTGAGGATTTTTAAGAATGAAAGAGAAAATTTGGTATAAAAACCTCAAGTTGTTCACACATATTATCAATCTCAATTTACAAATAAAAATGAACTATCAAGCGTGGAATATGTTCTACACGACAAAAAGGTTTGTAAATTTAAGGTTACACTCGTTTATAATATATTATAATATATGAAATTATGTAATTTATTCACTAACAATTGATTAATTTTATAGAGTGAAAGAATTCAAGAAACAATGTAAGGTAGAGATATCGATAAATTTAAGTTTATTCTCGAAATAGGAAAAATTTATGCAATAATTAAATACGTTGTAACAAGGAATAGAATGAGATACAACCACTACAAGAAATTGTAAAACGGCCAACGGAATTCCCAAGATAATTAAATCCCTCTGTAAATAATTTCTTATTTTTACTTTAAATATTACTGAGAGAAAAATCCATCGACAATAAAAATTAATTTATTTAAAAACTAAATAATTTCTTATTTTATTAAAATTAAAATTAAAGAGGGATATTTCCTTCGATAATAAATAATTAATATAATCAGAAATTAAATAATTATTTAATTTAGATATTAAATAGTTTCTTATTTTTTTTAAAAATTAACATTTATTGAAATTAAATATTTATTTTTTTACTGTAAATATTATCAAGAGAAAATATCTATCAGCAATAAAATATTAATTTACTTAAAAACTGAATAATATATTATTTCATTAAATTAATATTACCAAGGGATATTTCCGTCGGCAAAAATTTTGATTTTTTCTTATCATGATTGTTTGGTATGTTTTTGTCGTATTTTTACACGTGTTTTTGAGTCTCGTTTCGTAGTATTTTAATTAATTTTATTTAGTATTTTGTTCGTTATTACGTTGGGTGTTGAATTTGTGTGCAGGTTGTTTGATGTGGAAAAATGGCACGAAATGGAATCGTGGAGATGAAATTTGGCATTAGAAAGCATAAAGGACGAGCCGAGGATGCGAAGAAATGATGACAAGAAAACCAGACGGGAGCTTGCTAGGAATTACGGGCAGAAGACGAGAATAGAAAGAACGCGAGAGCATGGCCATATGCAAAATTGTTACGTCTTGTGTGACAATTTTGTTTTAGTCTGTTCTCCTTCGTTAGAACTTCGAATTTGGATCTCTTTGTAGCTTCGGACTTCTATCGAGATGAGCTTCAAAACTGTGTTTTTAGAATTTTTGTAATTTACATAAAGGGGGTCCAGCGCCCGCTCGGCTTGTTACTCGGCTAGGATAGAACGCTGGGTCCAGCGGCGGTTGGACCCCAGCGCCCGCTGGGCTGCTGTCTCAGCCAATATAGAAGCTCGACCCCAGCGGCCGCTGGATCCCAACGACTGCTAAAAATATTTTAGGTCGCGTTTTATCCTACTTAAACCTTGTTTTTAGACGTATTTTTGGTCCCCCAATTAATATTTTCTCTCTTTCAACCCTTAGAACACTTAGATTATCTTATTTCCATTGTAATTTCATCTCGGGAGGAAGGATTAAGGGGAGTTTGACGTTCAATCCAAGATTTTATCTTAGTAAATATGATTTAATTCTTATTATGGATTGTTTTATGGATTCATTGAACTTTTCTATATAGGGTTAGAATTTCTTGATTAATTATTGATTGTTCTTGATTCATGCTTATTTGATTGAACTTGTGCGTAATGGAATTGAATGCATGATCACCATTTAATTCCCTTTTGATTCTAGATGAGATTGAGAAATAATTCTAGAATTTGACCTAGGGTTTAATCAAACAATAATTCCAAATCGAAAACGTATGAATTATATTCGTTGTTAATTGTGATTTTCCTATTATGTAATTTGAATACGTGAGTTAGAATTACCGCTTAATTATCGAATATGCGAGTTAGATGATTAAGAAACTATAGGAATTGATTTATTAATTGCGAATCATTGTTTATAATTGAGCAATTCTTATAAGGGTAATATAATTATCATATTTGAAAAAATATTATTAATATATAAATAACAAGTTTTATAATTAATATTTTACAGAGAGATTACCGAAGGAAGAAATTATTCAATAATATTAAAAAAAATTTACCAAGGGATTACCATGGAAAAAAATATGAATTAATATTCAATTTAATTTTTACCGAGAGATTACCAAGAAAAAAATTATTAATTAATATTGAATTTAATTTTTTACCGAAGGATTACCGAGGGAAACAATTTTAAATTAATAATCAATTTAATTTTTTGTCGAGAAATTACCGAGGAAAAAAATTATTAATTAATATTCAATTTAATTTTTTGCCGATGGATTCCCGACGGATATTTCCATCAGCAATTCACTCATATCTCACATAGAAAAAAAATAGTACTTTTAATGAATGAGGTTCTATAAATAAGAATGCATAATTATTTATATTATTATATGTTTTTGGGTCTTTTAGTTAAGATCAAGTATAATATTTTTTGCTATGACATTAATATTTGTACTAAATTATTAAATTTTTAATTTTTCGTATTATGATAATTAAATCTCATATAAGGAAGAATATTATTGATATATAAATAATAATTTTTATAATTAATATTTTTTCGAGTGATTACCAACGGAAACAATTATGATTAATATTTTAATATTTTTTTGCCGAGGGATTACCGAGGGAAAATATTATTAATTAATATTTAATTATTTACGGAGGGATTACTAAGGGAAAATAAAAAATTAAATCAATTAATTCATTATATTGCTGACAAATTACCGACAGAATAATTAAAAATAGACAACATTATTTATTTTAATTGTCGACGGATTATTCCCTCGATAATATTTATTACCGACGAAGGTATTGTCGATGTATGAATTTTGTTGGCAATCCATTGGTATTCAGTATTACTGATGGATTTTTTATTTTTACTGAGAGATTATTCCGTCGGCGATTAACTAATTTTTTGTAGTGAACACAATAAAATGTACACTAAAGCTCATGATATTTATGCATACAAGAATCTGTCTGCTAGAAGATAGAGGCTTCTCAACTTCAATGTTTGTTTTCAAGACATTCTCTAAAATTTCAACGATTCAAAACGTCGAATCATATACTTTATTTGGTAATTTAAATTTTTATCTTTTCAATATTGTTCTAGTTTTAATTTATCTCAATCTACAACTCGCACTAATATGATTACTTTCGTGTACACATGTGATTGACAAGATTGTGTCGATATATAAACCACAAATAAAAGAAGTTAATGACATACATACAAAATTCATAGTCATGGATGTAGTTCTTGAGGATGAAAAGTAAAAATATTTTTTATTATAATAGTTTCATTTGTTATCATATTAACTTTGATTTAACGTTCATAATTAAAGTTATTATTTCTTCATAGGCATGACTATTAATTATATATTATGGGACGAATTTGTTGATCAAATGATGAGGAGGATGCCAACTGAGCCTCAAGCTTTGATTGCAATATTTTAATTTTGAAGGCCCACCACGTACAAAGGTAATTTTTAAGAATTTTTATTTTAATATAATTAAATTGTACTTCAATTAATATAGAAAATAATAGGTAACAATTTCTCAATATAATAGGAGAGATTAAAGTATCACTCATATCGTGCAACAAAAATTTACATTGATAGTCGTTACTCGCAAGTAGGAAACTTCAAATAGAAGTAAGAGTTTTACTATTAATTTTTAATTGTTAAGCAATTTATCATATTTTTAAACTAATTAAATGTTTATTTGTTTTTTTTAAATTTACATTGATAGTCGTTACTCGCGAGTAGGAAACTTCAAATAGAAGTAAGAGTTTTACTATTAATTTTTAATTTTTAAGAAATTTATCATATTCTTAAACTAATTAAATGTTTATTTGTTTTTTTAAAACAGATATTCGCACATGATCAGTACTAGAAAAGTGGAAAAAAATTTATCACAATCACACAAGAGGTGATTTAGAATTTGAGATACCACTAAAAGGTATTTATGAAATTGGATCTTATGGAAATGTATTGATCATTTAAAAAAATATATATAACATTCGTTTGTGACTAATATTAAATTTCTAGGGTGATTATTTTTTAGTTCATGCTCAACAAATATTCAACTTCAAAAATTTTCAAGAAATATCAACAATGGAAAATGTTCAAGATGCAATCATGTTTGGTAAGTATGAATATATATTTATTGCTCTAAAATTGGAATTTAAACGCTTATTACTTAATAATTGATCTTTAAATTGCTATTAAAATAATTTATTATTTTGACATATATTACTGATATGAAGGTTTGCATTGAGACTCCATAAGTGAAAAGCATCAACAGCCAACAAACCATATTAATTGACCTCATCCTACAAGACATCGAGTAATATAGTATATATTCATTCTTCAAATAAATTCAATCATTTATTTGTTTTGTGAATCAAACAGAGTTTCGATTTTTTCTTTTATTTTTGTATGCTTAAAGATTATGTTTGTAATTTATCTATTGTTTAATAAAAATAAGGGCCGCAAAATTACATGCATATTGTGGGAGAAATATGCAGAAGAAATGCAGAGAATCATTGCATCACAAGAAACAAAAGGAGAACATATACCAATGATCATACAATTTATATGCACGCCAAGTATTTTCAGAGGTTCGTTTTAATTTCATAATAAATTCGATATAACTATTTGCACAATTTTAAAATTATCATTGTCTTAAACTTACTATTTTTTGTATGAGGTTCGTTTATGAAATGGTTATCATGCAACAATGTTCATTCTAAACATGAAAAACGAAATCATTAGACTTCAAAAATGATTAAATATTACATGTATCTTATAGTAAAAGTTTTATTAAATAAAATAATGAATATTATGTTTATATAACAGTTTTACACTAAGTAGTATACTTTATCACAACAAAATTTGAAAAAAAAAAAAGATTAAATGATAGCAAGAAAATTTTAAAATTTTTGATCTTATGAATTTATGTTTTGCCTCATTATAATCATTAAGAGAGCTACGAACAACGTCTTAATTTGTTACATAAATCATAAGTGTATTCGAATAAAGGAAGTAAATATTTGCAAATAAAGTTAAAATAAGCACATAAAAATTGGAACTAACCTTTAAATTTTAACTAGCATTCCAGAATCTCTTCATTATTTATGTTAACACCTTGATTGAAACAAAGTCATGAAAAAATATATTAACAACTGGAATTGATAAATGTTCAAGATTTTCAAATTTTCTTCATAGATACATAGTGTGAAATCAACAAATCTATACAAAGGGTAGAAATCAGAAAATTTACCCAATTCTATTGCAAAAAAAAATCAATTCGGTGGACGTATAATAAATGCAATTTAGAATAATATGTGCAAATTTTGAGACTAATCATTTTATTTTTTATGTAGTAATAAGCTTACACTTACAGTAATGATGATGGATCAAAAAAGTTTCATATTTAAGAAGGAGAATTTATGCAGCTTCTAGACAAAAAAGTAGAATAAAAGAATTTGGTAATCAAGTGTTTTTAAAAATATATTTAGAAAAAATAAATTTACTGACGGAGCTCGGTCGTTATCACTCCGATCAAAATAAATTTATAATTACTTACGCTCTTCACTAGGTTCTGCTAGTGGCAAGCACATGGTCGATCCCACAGGGAGTTGGTGAAGTTCTCTCTCGATATCACAATTTGAGGTTTTGAATTTGGGTCTTACCTTGGACAAAAAGTCGTAACTAAGCAGAAAGTAAATACTAAAAAATAAATAACTGAAAAGAAACAGAAAAGATAATTAATAGAGAAAGCAACTTGACTTGGAATTGATTTGTTGGGTCTTGGCTTATGTCTTGATCATTGGTACAAAGATATTCACTGTACTTGCATGTCGTTGGTTAAAGGCAGATGTAAATCTGTGGTTAAAGGCATATGTAAGTCTGTGGTTTTTCCCCTAGGCTAATCACTAGGACCTGTCACTTGGACAACAAAAGGTTTCGGGTCGTCCGCTAGCAAACATATCACCAAGAAAATCTTTTTTTTTTACTCGTCACGTAGCCACCAAGGCTCCACCCAACATACCATTTCGGCCCAAAAGATAAGAGTTACCCACTCCCTTACCCCATTGTCCAGACTCTCACCCAAGCCAAGTGTACTCCAGTATACCCAACTGGACATTAGCGGGGCTTCGCAACCACGGGTACTCCACCTTAGATGTCTCGCCCGTGGCATCCCCATCCACATCACCACAATGATCCCTCTGATTGGCAAGACGGAATCCACTTGACCTGACCTTGCTCAAGATGCTACTGGCTGTGATAGCGCCAAAGACTAAATCAAGTTGTATAAAAATCATATCCAATGCTTTAGGAACATGCAGATACGGTTATGGGTTCGTTTAGACCTCTCAACACCCTAAGCATCGACTCAACTTATCTTTTCCAAGTCAAGTAAATAAATCTACCTACGCATGTTTAAAGGAAAACATACTTGGAATTAAATACGAAAGAGTAGTGTCAACAAAAGTATCTCTTGGCAGGACCAACCCTGACCAAGGTTATAAAAACGAGAGGCATAAATTAAAGGACCCCGTAGGACTCATTTTCTTCCTCCCAATCGTTCATGAGAATTAAAACATGGTCTAAGACTAAATTAATGCAGTGGTCGGCTGGAATTGTCGCACACCCTCCTTCAAATTTGCATATGTTGGCCTGCGGCCTGAGATTGAATATATAGGAAGCTGAATGGGTCTGGGTCTGTCTCTGGCAGATGCTTGACGCGTCTAGGGTTGGTGGTGACACATTCCTTCTTTGATAGATCCGCCCATGTATAGAAGATGCTCTCAATCTTCAAGATTTTTGCTGGATGGGAAGGGAGATTTTTTTCCTTATCTCGCGCATGGAAAGTCTTGGCCACCACTCTATGCATCTTGCCTCTCGTCCGCTTCACCACCATCTACTGTCTCTTTCTCCTTTGTCTTGGCCAAGATGTTTCCCAGTTTTGCTCCAACAATTGAGGTGAAGCAGGAACGAAGTCACGATACCTTTTGATCTTTAGACGCAGCCTCAAAATTGTCTCAGTATATGATCCTAGGCGGTACTTTGTCTTGAGCTTCAGCTTGCTCAAGAGACTTTGTGATGGAACCCGTATGAGGGGCTCACGAAAAAGCAGGATCCATAGATTAATTAATCACAAAAATAATTAAATTATACATTCTCCTACGCAAGTCCTCCGCTTGTGGAGAAGCGATTTGAATCGCTAGCAAAGATCCGCAATCCACGCCGTTGGATCTACAATCTTGATCTCCACCAAATTCCACCTTAGAAACTTCTATCATTTTACTCTTCTATCTTCTAGAATATCGTGTTGGCGAATCTATCTAGAAGTCAAGAGATAAAGAAGATTGAAAAATATACAGTGTAGAATACTGTGGAATTTTCAAAATTAAGAGAATTAAATCTCTTAAGGGGAGGCGTCGGTTTTCTATCCAGGAGAGAGAAAGTGGCTCTTCTTATTCTCTATTTTTTAGATGTAGTGGGCTAGGATAGGGTTTCCAAGAAGAATGAATTAGATTCCAAATAATAACAACTATATCCCCTCTTTATCTCTTGCAGTTACAACAATAATTCAAATTCAAATTTGAATTATACTTAAAATTAATATAGGCTTAGACAAATCCATAATTAGATTAAATTAATTTCCAAGTCTCCTTTTTGATCCCAATTGAATTTAATTAATTGGTTGGCCCAACCTTTGGACATAAATTAATTAATTTAAATTAAATTGTCCCCTAATTAATTACTCCATGTAAATACAATAAAGAGCAGTTCTATTATAAATATTTATCGGCTCCACTATAGGATAAATATTGAACTCATCTTGATTCATTCGAATTATGGACGTAATCCTTTGGTCATTAATTATTTCTCGCGTTTAAGATTTTCTAAATCCATTAATTAATTGAGTTTGCTGACAACTCATAATTAATTAATATATTTACTCGTGAGTGATCCGGTTCAAACCTTTAATATTACATATGGAATAAATTCTCAACCGCCCGGGTTTCTTATGCAATAAACCTTTCTGAATGCCTCACGCGGATTTATCAACTCGTGTCACCGAGACGCGATTCTGTACGACTGACAATCGAGTACTTCTGGCTAAACCGACGACTACTACCCTAAACATCACTATTTAGAGTTACGAAAAACTCGCAAGCGTTGATGAATCAAAGCAGCGGATAATCAACCGCCTATACTAATGTCATCGTCACAGATTAAGAAATAAATTAATTTTCGAGACCTCGTTCTAAGTATCAGCACGTTAGAACTTATCTCACTGTGAAACCACTCAATATGTATACGCAAAGCATTTGTGACCGCTTATACATATCGACATCATTCTACGAGCTAAGGTCAGCTGCATCGAAATGATATCGCAGTCGTTACCGACTAGACTGTCCAAGTATGTCTAGACTGTGACTTTATATTACAAAGGAGCCGATAGTGTTACCTTCCGCGATCATCGATCCACCACACAGTCTACAATTGTAATAAATAAACTTGTTTGCTATTCAATATATATATAATATATATGACAAACTAATGATAGAAACATTTATTCTCATTAAAGTGCAATTGAAAACAAATTTGATACATCGTCCAAGCATAAAGCATACTTTGAGGTATGCAAACCCTAACACTTCGTGCATAAACATGTCTCTTTCATATGATGATCTTCATCTTGATTTACATCCTGCCACCCATGTTTGTGTCCTCGCAGACATGACACGACACAAAATAAAAATAAAAAACTCGATTTAAACCTAAAAATAAAACACAAGAGCACGAAAAACGAGCTCTTCATTCACATATTTAGTAATTTAATTAATATTGGTTATTTAAAATTTACACTTAATTATTTTTTAGTTCAAGCAAGGAGACTCTAAGAAAGTTTTGACAAATATCATATAAATTTTTAACATTACAATAATATTAAAAAAAATCCATAAAAAATAATTGATCTCGTGCATCGCACGGATACAACACTAGTTTTAAGTTAAACATGAAATATTGAGAAATAAGCAATGTAAAAGAACTGTGTGAAAAAGGAACTATGATTTATCAACTGAATATCATTCTCCAATGTAAAATTGATTAAGACTTATTTATGATAAACTATTTTACAATACATGTTCAATAAATTAGCTACAAATACTTTTGTTTAAAAGTGCAAGACCTATTATATTTAGATAGAGTAACAAATATTTTTCTGTATTTTAATATTTTTATATGTTATATCAAATTTTTATATTATTTTTTTTTAATTCCAAATCACTTATATTTTTGTGTTTTACGCTCTGTGGTCACTAATTTATTACATATTTTGTTATTTTAGTTCGTCCACGAATTTGTTACTAATTTTTTTTTTCATTTTTGATTAGTGGAACCCTCCACTTTATACTCACATCTCAATTAAATATAATAAATCAAGTGAGACTCAAGTTTCACTCAACATACAATATTTTCTTAAAATGTGTGTCGAATCATTTGAGTAAGAAATTCGTAGATGTAGAGAACATAAAATATTTTCAATGATATTCCATTTTGTTGGGGCTTATTAATTTATTACTCGAAATAATATAATATTTGTTAACTTATTTTTTAGCATATAAGTTATATAAGAGAATCCCAGTGCATGGGATCGGGAGACCGGATTGGACGGCGCAAGTCTGAGCCCTTCTGGAAGACTGCCACTGGGGAAGTGGGTCTCGAGAGCCAGGTCTCCCATCTACGAGACCAAGTTCAAGAGCTCGGCGCTAGAGGAAAGGGTCTCGTGATCCCCTGCTTTTTTTATTTTTATTTTTTAAATTTTCATTTTTTTATTATTTATCCCAATTTTTAATTATATAAATACATCAATTCAATCATACAATTTTACACATCTCTTTCAATTTTTAAATCCTCCAACTATTTCTCTTCAACATACTCAAAAAAACTCTCTTTCAAGTTCGAAAAAAAAATAGATGAATTTAATTAATGTAATTTTAATTCGGATGTATTTTTTTAATGTAATTTTAATTCGGATGTATTTTTAATAATGTAATTTTAATTTTAATGTAGTTTTTTTAATAAATATAATTTTAATTCTGATTTATTTTTTTAAAAGTTTAATTAGTATTATTTTTATAATTAATATATCAATTCTAAGTTAATTTAAAATGTTATTTAAATTAAATTTTAAAAATAAAAAAATAATATAATTAAATTTAAATACAAGAGACTCAAGTCGTGAGACTCTCAAATTAGAAAACTTTACAAATCTCCGTAAAACATGTGAACCCCACAAAAAGAGGTCCTATTAAAATTTCACGGGAAGACCAAGAATGGAAGAACTCATTGGGCATATTTAGATTACATTTAGGGCACATTGTTACACAGACCTTGTCCACACATATATCTGTACAAAGCTCTTTATAGTTTTTACATTTAAAAAATGAAATAACATATTATGTTTCATTCAACATCAATTTCCATTAATTTCTAGAAGAACATTTCTTTACATTTCCATTGAGATTTAGTTAAGAGTTTTATAACAAAATAACATCCAAAGAAAAAAAATTAAATATTGAATATGAAAAATGTACTAATAATTATTCGACTATGATTAAGCCTTGAGTGGTTTAGAAGAGTCCACGTACGAGATCTCCAAAAGGAATTGGCTTCAATTTTGTCCACTCGTCTCAAAAACACTATCTATTTGTCTGTCTATGTATATATAAAAAAGTAATTGGGAGCATTAAAATAGTACAATGGTTTATCAACTACTCCATTTGTTCTCACCTTTTAGAATTCTATCAACTATTTGCTATTATTACAGTATGACATGACTAATTCTACATTAATTATCATTTTGTTTAGTAAACTTAGATTCCAACATGATAAATTACTGTGAAGAACATAGAAATTTGATATTATATATATAGACTATAGTTGAGAGAATGGAGCAAAAAGTGGCCATCGATATAAACAACTCAAAAGTTGGAGTATTATTAATATTGGAGTCGTCATCAAAATCATTATTGTTATAAGATCTTTCGCAAAGCGCATCCTAAGAGTGTTTTGTCTTTTATAATATTGCCCTATATATAATTAGAGTATATATTTATACATATATATATATATATATAAGAGTATAGATTTTTACACATATATATATATAATTTAATTGCTGACACAATTTTTTCCAAGAGTTCGCTGAATTCCCAATTACTGTTCATTTATATATTCACGATTTAAAACACACAAATTTAAGTATCAAAACAAATAATAAATTTTGTCTTTCTATATATAAATAGTAGTGTTTTTATAGAAGTGAAGTAATGTTTCTTAGGGGTGAGAATCGGGACGGGATCGGGACTCCTGGTTCTGATCCCGAAGTATCGATCTCGAAAAATAGTTAATATTTTATCCTGGTTCCGATCGGGATTTCGAGACTCCTGAGTAAAAAAATTGAGAAATTGTAAGTCTCGGTTCTGAAAAAAATGTTCTAATTGGTCCTGAAGTTCCTGACGGGACCAAATTTTCCGAATTTAAAATTAATTTCAGGAATTTGGAAATCTCAATCGGGAATTTGGGAATCTCGATCGGGATTCGGAATCCCCGAGTCCCAAAAATTTTTAATTTTTCAATTCCGATCTCGGTCCCAAAAAATTCGGGATGCAAGACGAGACCGAAAAATCTCAAATTCCAGTCCCAAATTCTCAACCCTAATGTTTCTCATGCAAGCAAAAAGTTGGTAGTTTGGATTATAAAAAGGAGTAATAACTTGAGAATCTTGCTCTTAGGATGCATGGTTAAATAAGTCATTACCAAAAGAATGGTAAAGTGACTTTAACCCACACAATTATATATTTATGAGATTGGAAAAACATCATATGAGAATTAATTGGTTGCATTAAGATTTGCGAATTTTAGTGATCGGTCAAAAGTAAAATTGCCACGTCCATTTGGGCGACAATACATGAAGCCAGTTTGGTTAGTGATTAAGACTGCAAAATTAATTAAGGTTAAAAGTATCTTACCTTCTAGATGATATAATTATATAATTTGACCTTTATTATCATGTCGATCGTTAACAAATAACAATTGATTATGCTTAACATGATAGATTGAAGTTTTTAAGGAAAAAAAGAAAATAAGCATTGTTTCACTCAAATAAGTACGTGGCGTTGTTTAGACCAGACCCACT
>JAPKLX010000060.1:90393-101677 GCA_026898415.1 Leonotis leonurus
CCTCGTGCCCAATACTGAATCCCTTTATCGGACAGTGGGTCTGGACTCAACAACGCCACGTACTACAGTTTACAAATAAGTTGGGAACATTTTTTCCTTAGTTAATTGATACACGTCAATCACCAATCTTAATTAGAGTACTGTTTAGAAACTATTTTTGCATCACCCAAGTACTTTTGATTGATTAACCCTGCTCAGTCTTCCACGAGATTCGACTTAGGGTTAGCTTAGCCCGTACTACAGGACTCGCTTAGTTGCGAGAACTTGAATTACGTATTAAGTTTACCCCCGCTCATCTTTCATGTTGGGAAATATTTATAAGTGTTTTGATTCAGATCTCAAAATCTGAAGGATATTCTTTACTAAAGGGAGTTATTCAGTTGTTAGTATCATCAACTAAAAACCTACACTTCAACATTTATGATTCATTTATTTCCCAAATCCCAAATCCCTTCTTACTTTATGCATACTTGCTCTCTATTATCTGATTACTTTGATTTTGGAAACCTAATCTGTATTTTTTTTAAACAGTTATCAACACCATGGGCAAGAAAGTTGTTCTCGGACCCGCAATGACCATGGCTCAACTTCGCACTCGTCTATTTGCTGAGCCCACTGCAGTCTATACTCAGACTGATATCAATCAAGCCAGGATCATGTTTGATCTAGTGAAAGCTGCTGGATTTGAGACACTCACATCTCTTCGCCCAAAGAATCTGTACCCTGATCAAGTCATTCAATTTTATGCCAATCTGGGCTATGACGGCGATCAATTGGTGTCCTCACTGGAGCTTTATGTGCATGAGGAAGTTTCTGGTGCCACAAGGAAGGACAAACTGGACTTCAACGTGACTGAACTGCTTCAGTCTGTTTTCAAGCTTCAGAACAAGGGCACTAAGAACCCTAACCAGCATCTGAAGTACAAGGTTGAGATTCAAGCCTTCTTTAATGAAATTCAGGTTGAAGGTCCTCCTCGACCCTTCAGTACTTCCAACAACAACAAAGGACTTCTGCGCCCTGAATTCAGAATTCTCCTGGATGTGGTCCAGCTGTGTCTGCTTGGGAAAAAGTCATCCCACGAGCAACTGAGTTGGCAGAAACTCAGTCTTATGTGGAGCATCTATGAAATGGATGGCTCTAACTGGGTTGCTGTGATGGAGGAGCTGCTTATGGGAGAAGCCAATAAGTTCAAGGAAGTTCCTGGTGGTGTCACTATGACGGGAACTGACACTTTAAATCTGGTGACCAAAGTGTTTGTACTAATTGAGGAATTATACAAGCACGCTGAGACTGCCTTCTCCACCCACGTGCCTTATGATGAACGGTGGCTGTTTGGCACTGATCTGGACGTGTTTTCGTGCATGTTTGGGCGAGCCAAGGCCCTTCAGATGGAATCTAAAAGACAAGCTCAAGCTGGAGAACAAGAGTAAGATTCCATCCATGTGGTGGAAGATTATGATGATGTCGAAGCTGAAGCTGAGGCTGCTACTGAAATCTTACCTCCTTCTCCTCCGAAGGCTGTTAAGAGGAAGAGGAACCCTGCAAAGCGCCCATCCGGGCTACTGAAGCTTAAGTCTTCAGTGAGAGAGCAACCCCAACCCTAACAACCTAATCCCGAGGACCTTCCTGATTCCCTCTCTGATGAGGATGAGCTTGACAAATTCCAACTGTCCAAGTGTCCTCGCCGTCCTGTCTCTCATCCCTTTGCAATTGTCGACCATCAACCTCTCACCATCATTGCGCCCTCAATTGGACTCAAATCCCTCACACCCCACACCCAGCCTCCTCCCACTAAAATCTCTCCTAAACCCAAAGCCACTGTCATCTCATCTACTGACCCCAAACTCAGCTTACTTCTATTTCCAAACCTTCTGCTGAGTCTCACATCCCACCTAAAACTACTCTCAACAAACCACAACCTGAACCTAAATCCCAAGCATCTAAACCTAAACCTCCACAACCTCAACCCTCTAAACCCACTCCCCAACCTAACATCCCTCGATCTGAAACCCATGCCCACACCTCTATCTCTATTCCTACTGAAAACCAAGCCATTGTGCTTTCTTCACCTGCCCAACGCTATATAAATGACCTTGAGCTCAAATCTCTCTCTCAGCCCTATGCCAACGCCTATGGACATGGCAGGCATATCGCTTCAACGACTCTACTGCTCTGGAGTATAAACTAAAGGTATCTGGCATGAGTGCCATTCTTCTCGAGGAAGCTGAACTTCAGACGTGCTTCCAGTTTATTGATGCCAAGGATGCATTTCTTAATGCTGAGGCTTATATTGAGGATCAGCTCGCTTTTGCTGAGGTTGCTGCCGGTCGTACCTACTCTCGCAGGGTCTCCTCCTCTACTACTGTTCCTGCCTCCACTACTCCTACATCATCTCAGGCCTTAGTGCCAACTTCTTCATCTTCCTCACTTTCTTTTCCAAAAGCTCTGTCTCCTGAAGGAGCGCTACTTAGTGCTCATCGCTCTATTTATCAAACTACTATTGAAGAGCTCAAGAAGTATTATGATGCTGAGAGCAAGCGCTTGACAAACTCTACATCTTCAATGATCAACGCTATGCAGGCAACATATTCAAAGAAGGTTGAAGGCCATATCTCTGACCTTCAGAAATCTATCGATGCCTTGCAATCTGACAATCTATCTCTCAGATCTGAACTCTCCTCTATTAAATCTGACACCTCTGCTAATATTCAGACTCAGATTCAGGCTGCTCTGAAAGCTCAACTTCCTATCCTCCAAGATTTTGTCAAGAAGGAACTCAGTGCCCGCACTCCTGATTCTTCAAAGATTAAAAATCTTGTGATCTCCTGCAATCACAATCGCTCCAAGACAGCTGCTCTCCGTTCAGAATTTGATGATGCTGTCAAGGACTTATCCTCTATGCGTGCTGTTCTTGATCAAGTCACATCTACATGCACCGAGCATGGCAAATCTCTTCCCCGGCAATGATCTAGACTTAGACGAGCCCAGAAACGTGTTGATTCTAGCTGTGTTCTCGCCGAAAAGGCCAAATTAGTTGCTGCTTCTGCCCACGCCATTGCCCTGAAGGCCCAATCCACCTCTTCTATGTCTCGTGCTAAACCATCAACCAGCACCTCTATCTCTCAACCCTCAACACTTGATCTTGTGGTCTCTCACTACCGTGCTCGCATATGCCATATTGAAAAATTATGTCAATCTATTGCAGACGCCAGTGATTTAAACCTCCAATTTCCTGAAGTTCAACCTCTCTCCTGGTTCGCTGACTAATTCCTACCCGGCGCCCTTGCTGCTGCCAAAAAGAGGGAAGAGGAAGAACCTGAAAACATTTAGCCATCAAATGTTGTAGACAAAGAAGCCACTGATGCTGCTAAAGGAGCTGAAGATGATGAAGAACAGGATGAGGATGATCGTGAAGACTCTCCTGAAGTCGAGCTCACTGATGATGAAGGAGATAATGATGATGACAATGATAATGACAAGGACGGACCTTCAGGTGCCGTGCCTTCAGGTACTGCCGCAACATCTTCTGAAGAGTCAGCCTCTGGTGCTGCTGCTGCTTCTGAACCACCTTCTCCTCCGCCTAAGTCTCAACCTCCACCATCTAAAACTCAAGGAAATCAAGACGATGAAGTGGGTACAAATCTTGATGCCATTGAGTCTTTATCTTTTGTTGATGCTACTGCTGCCAAGTCTCTTATTCCAACTACTTCTTTTAAACACATTTCTGTGCCTGAAACTTCTACTGAACCTTCTCACTCACTTCCTACTGATGCTCAAATGCCAAAAGGAAAAGATGTTCTGCCATCTCTCATCAATGAAGCTGAACTGAACGAGGATGATATATATGAAGGAGAGATGAGTCCAGGCTCTAGAGAAGAAGAAAATAATCTACTTATTCAAGTTGTTATTCCTCTAGAAGCCAGAGAGAAGATGCAAGAACTGAAGGATCTATTTGATGCTCAACAGGCTGAATGGAGAAGAACTGACACGCAACGAGCATCAAATCTATACACTCTCAGATTACAAGGAAGGAAGAAGTGAACCAGTTAATATGATCCTCCCACGCGCCCTCACATTGATTCATGGGTTCGACCGAACCTAAGTGATAAATGGGAAGAGATCAAGGATGATTCATAAAGATGCTCGACCACTAGACAATCTATGGAGCTTCAGGTGAAACTGATCGAGACAGACTCTTCAATTGCTTTTTGGATGATTACCCTGACTCTGACTTCATCAAGATGATTAGAGATGATGCTGCGAAGTCTGAAGTCACTATCACTGCCCCTGATAGGAAGCAATTTGATAGACCAAATCTTTCTGGAAGTCCTTTTGTTGATAAGAGGCCAATAGAGTCTGAAGCAATCATTGCTGCTCAAGTGCTTGGCTTAGATCTGAATCTAAAGGGACCATATAGAAAGCTTCGAAATGACACCTATTTGATGTTCAATGCTATCTCTCTTGAAGCTCAGATGGAAATGGTTCAGAAAATAAGAGAAGAAAAGAAGAAAGCAGCTTCTTAAGCGTTTTGTTGTATTTCATTCTACTTTTTGAACGACTTCTGTACTGAATATCCATATGAATGAAATACATATTTTTTTTATCTCTTGATCTCAACCTGATGACAATATTCTAGTTGTCCAGGCTCTGATTATCTTATTTTTTTGGTTTGATATTAACTGCTTAACTAACCCATCTCATCTTATAGATTAGGTGTTCTCCAGTTTAGGGGGAATTCTTTATCTTAGATAGATGTTTTCAGGTTAGGTTTTGGCATCATCAAAAAGGGGGAAATTATTGGGAAATATTTATAAGTGTTTTGATTCAGATCCCAAAACCTCCCTTGAAAGATGTAATAAGCCCAAAACTGAAGTCTTAGTCTTATCTTAGAACTCACTTGTTAGGGATTCAGTTTATAGGTACAAACTGAAGACACAAGACTAAAGACTAAAGTCAGTAACTGAAGTTCATCTTAGAACTCAGTTTACGTCCCAAAACTGAAGGACCATGCCTCTTTGAACTATGGCCTGAAGTTTTGAAGTTGAAGCCAACATGAAGCAAAGGCTCCTTGCCACTGAAGTTCTATCTAAAGCTCTGCATCTGAAGTCATATTTGAAGATTCTCCACTGAATTCCAAGCTACTCTATAGGAGTTACCACTTTGGGAAAAGATCTCAGTAGGTGAAACAAAATCTTGTTGTAGACACCAAAAATGGCAAAAAGGACCACGACTCATACGGGAAGAATTCAAATAGTGCTCTATCTCACAACGGATACATTCTATGAGAGACCTATATATAACTCGCTGCTTCAAACGCTTCCAGACACCGGTTACCTTGCATTCAAACTATCAATCGCTATATCGCTTCCAGCTTTCACACCTCTCAAGTTCAAGAACACTCAAGGCTTTCAGTTTTATCTTTCTAGTGTTCTTAAGTAGCGATTCTATTTGTAACCGAAGAGTGATCTGACATTTTTTGTTTGTCTAATCCTTAAGGATTGATCACTGTAAGACAATCTCCATTATTTGGAAACCCTCGATTAACATCGAGAACTCGTGGACGTAGGAGTTTTTATCTCCGAACCACGCAAACCAAACCTTCGTGTTCTTTCTATTTCATTCAGTATTTCTACTTTATTATCTTATTGCATACTGAATATTGATTAAAAGAAAAGTGAACTTAAGGCATTAAGTTTTCTGAACAAACGAATAAGATTTAAAACCACCACTTCCGCACGTACGCTTAAGATATTAGTCCATCAGTCCAACACTAAGTTGAACAACCTTCTAGCTCTCACTCCACCTAACACATCGTTGAACAACTTCAAATTGTGTCCCCATCTAGATCTCACCATTCTAGCCCAAATACCATTTTTATCCTTCAAACACTGTGGTTTAAGCCTGATAATGGAACGGCCCTCGGCTTTTTCCAAAGAGCAACTCTCCTCAACTAAAAGCAGAGAGCTGTTCTTCAAGCACGGCATGCTTCGATATTTGACACTTGACACGGAAACACGCCAGGACCACGCACAAATTAAAAGGGTGTCAAGTTCAGGCCAAATATCTTATGGCCTGATCATAAATAGTTCAATAGTTATTTTTAATATTCTTTTCATCCACAATTTTTTACGCATCGTGTTATTTTTATCCGTTTATTATTCGATTAACTTTTTCTTTTTTTGTAAGTGAATATGTTCATTCAATCCACACAAAGTCAATTTACATTCTTGAGACATGTTCCATAATTAAACTGAGCAAAAAATTCATGGACAGAATAAGTATCGTTTTATGATTAGAGCCTAAATTTCATTTGTATCTATAAAGATGTATTGTTGAGACCAAGTTCATCACATTTAAAGAGATACAGGGAAATTAAGTGCCCCAAAGAAAAGAGATACAAAGCATATGTTTGTTTATAAAAGTAAAATTATAGACGAGATTAGTTTCGAAGATTTACAATAGAACTACCTCAAAAAAAAAAAACTCGTGAATAAATAATATATATACAGACACAATGGCCTCCATCATTTATTAAAAAACTGGACCCCCACCCCCTACTTGGCTTGTCATGTACTAAGTCCTAACCCCATTAAAGAGTCAACCTACCTTACTCGATCATCCCTAGTTTTCTGCCTACATGTTTAATATTATTAAATTATTTAGGGGTGAAGAAAGCTTTTGCTTATAAATTAGGAGGAGGTGGATGAGAGTGGTGTGTGTGTGTGTGCATATGTGAATGTGATGTGATAGGCAATTACAAACGAGTAGTAATGTAGTATTGAAGATTGAAGAAGAGTCATTTTCACCAATAATGTTAGAAAAATAAACAAAAATATGTACGTGGCGGCAATTGGGAATGCCTATGGCCACAACTATCACCCATTAGCCCTACAAATATTATCTTCGACTTAATGAAATCTTATAATATACACTATTCTTTCTTTCTTTAACATTAAATTAAATCTCCCTCTCTCTCTCTCTGTCTCTCTTTTTTGTTTTTTGTTTATGATCTTTTTAAAATATTATCTTTTCTCTAAAGACCCACGTTATAAATTCAACAGTAATTGAAGGTGAAAACGAGTTGCATCGAGAGATCTAGCTGTCGCAGTTAACTTGTAGATTTTCATTGGTTGAACTAGCTACTATTTTTAAACGTATGATTATAATACTAATTTCATGTCAATTATCAACAACATGCTAACGAAAGATATGATTATTGATCGAGAATTAATAAATGGTGTAATGAGAATTTTTATAAATGACAAAATCTTTATCTTATATAATATAATAAAATATATGAATATAAACGGAACGAAAAGAATATTATATTTGTTGGGGCACTTGTATTATTTTTATATTATTAGAAAACTTAGATTCATGTATGTTTGAATGAATGTGTTGTGTATGTGTGAGAGAGAGGCAGAGATATAGTATATATTTGGAAGAAAGGAAACTTGAAAGACAAGAAGAAGCAAGTGAAGAAAGGAACAAATATGTCGATGTCGATACAAAACGGATCCTAAGAAAAACGAGTCCTTAGAAAGAAAGAAAAAAATTAAACCTTCAATTTTCGCAAAGATAAAAGGCGTAACACCCAAGTTGTTACTTTTCATAGTAACTCGATTTTAGATCCTCCTTAATTTTTTTTAAAAAAATTAAATTATATTTATATTAAATTTTATAGTCACGCCATGAATAACTCCAACCTCACACATATTAGCTTATGCATTAACCTTCATACAAGAAAATATATGTGGAGGAGAGGACGTTTCTCATTTTACGGAGTGACATGCGGATAGTGATAATGGAAGAAAAGGTTATTATATCTTTTCGTAAATAGACAAAAATGAAATTAGATGCATCAAAAATGTATTTGTGTTAATATAATAGTACTAAATGAGGACATTTATTATAGGTTAATTCAACACATTTCTCACTTCTTGAGTAGTTTTAATCTTTGTAATTCTTTATGGACTTATTATCAGGAGCGATACATTTATCCTATGTTAATTCAAAATATATTAAGTGCAAATCTAATATATGGCCCAAAATATTATAATAATAATAATATGTACATAAATAAGTTCAAAGATTAAAGTGCGGCTTACTGTGTATAATTAGTGGGTGGCCATTAAAAAAAGAAATTAATTTCGTAACAGAAAGATGGAGTATTTGCTAACGTCTTTTATTTCAATAATCCTGAGAACAGTGGCTTACATCTACCCTTTCTAAAACTTGGAAATTAATTTTGTATTATAGCCATTTCTTTAAATTAATCACTATTTAACCTCAATTTTGCGTGTGAGTCTTGTCCTAATTAAACACGAGTGCTCATTTTATTCAATGCAAAAATAAAGATGGAATTGAGAGATAGTTATAGATGACTAACCTTTTGTAGTAACAAATTATTACACGATATAAATTAAAGACATGATACACTGTACATAAAATTAGATTTAGTGTTTCACTATGTCTTATATTTCATGTTTCGTAATTAGTATTTAATTTATTTTTTAATTACAATTTTAACTATTTTAATTTGATTTTATATTGAGTACTAGAATTCTTACACCCAAATATATAAGATATATAATAGTAATTTTTAACATTTATTATTATTTTTAGAGTTTATAAATTCAAAATTATGATATACATAGTTTTCAAAAAAAAATATTTTTCTTAATAATTATTCATTATAATTTATTATATTAAAACAAATTTTTTATTTTTAAAAATATTAATTAAAACGATAAATTTAATTATTTGTACGCAAAACTAGTACACCCATCACATGAAACTGCAGTGTAGAGTGTAGAGTGTAGACCATACAAATAAGCAGTAAAAAATCTATAATACAGAAAAAAGGTATACACTCATATTGGAAGGGTGAAGCACATGAAACAAGAGAAATAAAAGACAATTAATTAATGAAGGAAAAGTGGAAATAATTGTTGGGTAGAAAAGGAGTAATATGTACAATATAGTGATTTTAAACCATGAAAAACCAAAAGTACAAGCACAAAAAGCATAAGGCACACCTCCTCACTTCAGCAAGTCCATTTCAAAGTCTCGAAGCTGCATGAGATCAAACTCCCACCGCCGCCGCCCACTTCATCGTAGAAATACTCATAAAAATTATTATCCGACGCCCACCACGGCGGCTGCAGCCATCCCTCAGCCGAGTCGACTACCGCCAACTCGGTCCTAGACTCCGTTGAGTCGTAGCTCCCCTCCAGACTCGGCAACTCAATTAATTCGTCCAGCTCCTCCGCATTTTTCCCCTCAGAGCTAGAGGTGGAGGTTGAGGTGGAGGCGGTGGACGAGGAGGGAGAAAGCTCCTCCATCGCGGCCGCCTTCGCCGCCGCAGCCTGGACGTCGCGCGGGGAGAGCGAGTCCGGCCGCGGCAGCGACCCGCTGAGTTTGGGGAAGTTGAGAATGGCCGAGTCGCCCTTGATGCAAATCGCGGCGACGTCGTGGGCACGCGCCGCCATCTCCGCCGTGGGGTAGGTTCCGAGCCAAATGCGCGACTTCTTCCGCGGCTGACGTATCTCGGAGACCCATTTTCCCCAGCTGCGCATTCTCACACCTCTGTAAACTGGATGTTTGTTTCCGCTCTCCTTACCCCTTTTCTTGCTGGGTTTGCTCAACTTGTGAGTCAACTCGGTGGTTGCTTCGGCACCCGAACACGGCGGCTCAGGCTCAGGCTCAGGCTCAGCCATTTTATTTTTGTTTTCTGTTTTCTTCTTGTTGATAGTATATATTAAGTAGTGGGAGGAATATTCTTGATCACATATATGTAGAGGAGAAGCGTGAGGAGTAATGAGAAGTTTGGAGTTATAACAAATTTATATAGCCAAAAAAAAAAAAATAGAGTGTTAGTTGAGGTGTGATAAGCGTCAAGTTTTGAAGCAAATTTAGGAAACAAGACAGAAAAAACACAACAAATTATAGACAATAAAAATATCAAGTGTACGTTGGAGTGTGACAGCGATGGCCTTAATTTTGACAAAGTTTGCTGCCTTGATGACATCTAAATTACATCACCCACAGCATGAGCTAGCTTCTACAATTCATGTAGTAATAATTTGAGTCACTTTTATTTTTATTAATTCTTGCAAATTCAAAAACGATGTCGTTTCGTCACTTCAGTTTTAATTATCAGAATTGAATTAAATTATATTTCACATTTAGTCAGCCAAAAATTGTACTCCAGTTAGAAATATTTTTGAAACAACTGCCTTTATTTTCAAAATATTAAAACTTGAAGACGTTTGTTAGAAATGAAGACCTTAGCTAGTGTAGGATCTAATGTCATAATTGGCCCAATTTTAATATTTGAAAATTTGAAGTACTATATAATTGGTCCACAATGACCAATCAGTTTGTTCCATATTGTACTCCACGTTGCAACTCCTCCAATTAATTTATATTGGCATTGTCCTTTTGTTCAATTTGACAAATACTCTAGAAATTTTCTTATCATTGCTTTGTTACACATAGCAAGACAATGATAAAAACTATATCAGGGACACTTCACAAATCACAGGTGTATAAACCATTCAAGTAATATATCATATATTCCAATACTCCACTTTCATATATTAATTAAATAATTTAAAATAGTTTGTAATTTATACGCGAATGGATCAAAAAATAATATACTATTTCATCTGTTCATTAATAATCACTTGATCACTTTAAAAACTCTCACAATTTTAATCAGAGTATATTATTATTAATGTGACAGCGGAAATACTTACTACGCCTTTCGTTTCATTCAAGATGGTCTCATTTGACTAAAATTATGAGTATTTTGTTGACTTTAGGGGTCAACTTGAGTGGGAGGGAGAGAGTATTATACACCATTGACAAGAGCTGCTTATGAATATCATCAATTTAAAAAATAGGAGTAGAAGAGGTGATTAGGGTGAAAAGAGATATATATATTTGAGGAAGACTTTTGCTAAATGCATGAATATTAAATTGCACGACTAAGAGATGTAATTGGTTAAGTTAAACAATGGTGTGGGTTTATTATTTTGTGAAAGAAACAAATCATACATGTTCGGTAGGATGATATTATCAAATTAAATTAGTATGCAATAAATAATAAAAATAAATAAATGGTTTATGCGACCACTAAGGAAAGGAAAATTGGAGTATCGTAGACCATGTATGTGTAATATGTCCGTTGGGAGGTCTATTTCTTAATTTATATTTTGTCCGTTGCATTAACACCACTATATATATATATATATATATATATATATATATATATATATAT